>CAUJNA010000925.1:90830-131492 GCA_963377175.1 Effrenium voratum | reverse complement strand
AAAACCGACGCTCGGAGGTCACCCCCTCCGTTTCAGAAAGAACACTTCGAGAAAGTGGTCAAGGGCGTGCTTTTTGCACGAAACAGGCAATCCACTTTGACCTTTGACGACTCGGACGGGCCGCCTCCCCCAGACGCTTCGGATGTGTTGCCTAGCTTATTACATAAACACAGGATGCGTGCGCCGTCCATGCGTTGCTCATCTTAGGTTCTTGTTCTTTGACGGAGGCCGGTCAGGCCTGCAATCTCATTGGAACAACCTGTTCAAGGGCATCGGCGTGACTAAGATGTGGAATTTAATCCACACTGAGGACTCGACAACTGCGAACAGGAAGGCCAGGAATCTGTCAGGGACGGCGATTGAGCGTGGGGCCAGGGCCTCAGCGTTTTAATGTGATTTCCTCGGAGGCACGGGGGCTGATAATGAGGTCAACGTGATTAACTTGGCAGAAAAGGTCTTGGTGACCACCACGGATGCGCAAAAGCTGCAAGCTATCACGGGAAGCCGGAAGAACCTACATTTTGAGGGGACCGTGTGTTCAGATGCTGCGCCTTGGATAAACCAAACAGTGCGCGGTTGTTTGGCGCGCTCAGCTTGCGCCCCTTGTTTGCGTGCGAGTTTCTGAGGTCTACGGGGTCCCCCGGCATGATTTGGCAGGGCTGACAAGGCTGGCACCTGTGTTCAAGCACGAGTTGCTTGGAAGCTTCCGCGTGGCTGGTGCACCGAACAACCAACAGCGAACAGATGGAAGCGCAAAGGACAACATGGCAGGAGAACCGATCACTTGGAATCCAAGGCATTCGCGCATGATCGAGGAATTGTTGCACCGGTATCGGCCACGGGCTGTCACACTCATGACAGCAGCAGAGCCTGCGACAGCCAGCGTGATTTTGACAAAAAGAATTCCAGTGACAGCAATTTGCTCCTTGGCTGCATCGCAGTTTGATGTCCCTTTGCTCGAGTTTTGTTCTGGTGCCCAAGAAGAGCACGCCAGGCTTCTCACAAAAGCACGCCAAGTGGTTCAAGGCCCAGGTCTGCGCACAGCTCCTCGCGGCGATGACTGACCCTGCCAACGACAAGATTTTCAACGCAAAGCTGGGAAAACTTTTGCACCTTCCGCATGCGCAGAGCAGCAGCACCCCTGAGCCTTCCACGTCCACGGTGACAGGCAAGACGCGAAAGTCGCGGGGAGGTGCCAATGCAAAGCCGAAGCCAAAGAAGGCTGCAAAGATGAAGGCGGCTCCGAAGAAGAAGTCGGAGAAAAATATGATTGAAGAAGACGAAGAAGACGAAGAAATTGAAGATGAAGAGGACGTCGAGGAGGAGAATCTGAGTGAAGACTCTGTGGGCAGTGATGACTAAACAAACTGTGGTGCCACAGTTTGTGCATTCTTTTGTTTAGCCAGCGCATGACAATAATGATGATAGCGGGACATGTCTGTTGGCAGCGAAGCAATCACAGACCCAGGGCAGATTGCAGTTCGGAGCGCTGCGAGGAAAATGGGATGAACACGCTGCTGCAATTGTGCGTGTCCTGTCTTTTGAACTGACAGTGCACGGAGAACCATTTGCAGTCCACGACCTGTGCTCTTGAGCAGCTTGCGCAAACTGCTCATGAGCCCCTCAAGCCAGTAAGTAGCATTGCCATTCATGAGCGGCGGCATTGAAGAAGGCAACTTTTTTCCCGAGCCTGAGGAAGAACGACAATTGCGATGAGCTCTGGCAACGAGGAGGCTCAGCCTTCCATCGAGCAGCTCTTCGGCGAGGCGGGGGGATGGGATGATTCTGATGAGCCGGAGGACGAGAACGAAGATATGAATGAAGAAGAAGAAGCAGAAGAAGAAGACAAAGACGCAGGAGAAGATCCTCCATGTCCAGTAGCGAAGGCCAAAGCCAAGGCCAAAGCCAAGGCCAAGGCCAAAGCCAAGGCCAAGAAAGAGCCCAAAGCCAAGGCCAAGGTCAAAGCCAAGGCCAAAGCCAAGGCCAAAGGCAAGGCCACAGCCAAGGGCGCGTCAAAGAAAACCACAAAGTATGACAATACCCGAAAAGCTTTCTTTGACAACGCTGCCAAGAACGGCCTGGATAGTAATGCTGCCCGGAACGCCTGGCTTGAGAGCACAGAGAGGAAGAATGCGATAGCTTCAATGCCAAGTCCTGAGAGAAGGCAACGCAAATTTGTGAAACCTCCTCCCGCTGATGATGTAAACTAGACCTTGTGGCAATGTCTGCTGCGGGCGCGCAGCAGACCATGGCATCGCGTGATGGGCAAAGAAACAAAAGAGCAAGCATTGCGTGTTGGACCTTGCAAGTTGCGACTGTCCTTGAAAGTTGCCATGTTGTTGATTGATGTTATTGCCCTGCAGATGTTTTCGCGTCACATCTAGGCTACTGCGCGTCAGTCCCACTTCCCACAGACATTACTGTGCTACCACAGTAATTATGTCGTCATGGTTGGCCGACATGGACCGTGCACGGTTTCAGCCAGGCGACCACGCTTGCTTGGTGACGTGGAAGTCCAGCTTCTTCCCGCTCTATCAGCTTCATTCGGAGATACTGGAAAAGTTGGAGCAAGCCATCGTGTTTCGCAAAGGGAGCCCCATCTGCATGGAGGAGTTCAGGGATCTGCGAGTGTTCATTGAAAGACATTACACAGAGGAAACTGCAGACTGGTGCAATCACGAAACTCGCACTTCCTCAGTGCAGCAGTGGATCGAGCATCGGCCTTGGGTTCAGCTGGTGCCAGGGCCCACGAAGAACCTGATATGTGCCATCAACGAGTACAAGAGGAAGCATTATCAGTTGCGGTGTGTGGTGTATGACATTCAACGTGCCCCTTATGGTGGAGATTATGGGCCGATTGGCCATGCTTCCTGGGAGAAGCGCTTCATGATTTGGGGCTGGCAGGACGAGCTCGATCGTGTGCCTGACCTGGTTGAGTGGTCCTAGGACTATTCCTCGATACTTTGCCTGCCAATCAGTGACCCCGTGCCAAAACCACGGGTGATGCTGAAGGCCCTTCACAGACGAGACGTTGACATGATTCGCAGGTTCATGCCACTTTCTCTCTTTCCTGGCAACGCCATCTGGCATCGTGATGACATCGAGCAGATGACTGCAGTACAGCATGAATCTGATGCAGAAGGAGAGGACGCTGACATGCAGGTTCAGGATTCGGAGTGTCTATTGGTCGACACCGCCGACCAGGTCCCTGGCACCAAGTTCGATCAAATTGGCCGTGTCCAAGTTGGACCCATCATGATCAGCGCGCAAATCAGCGTGCTGCCGCCAGCTGCGGAAACGCAGCTGGAACTTCAAAACCAGTCACTGTGTTCTCCTCTGAGTAGAGACTGAGACAGGCCCGCCGCCAGCCACAACGCACAGTGTTTTTGAGGCTGAAGTTGTGTGGCCTTGGATTGAAAAAAATGAATCGAGCCACGGAGTGTGGTGTTCGCATGTGCATGAGCACTGCTAGGCTTTGTTGTTGTGTGAGTGCACGGGCATTGCTGCTGCTTGTCGTCCTGCCCTTGACTTGCATCGCCGCAGTCATTAAGGCCCGAGTTTTGCCGAAGGTTTCCAAACATGTCGTCTGAACACGAGAGCACGGTGATTTTCGGCAGTCGGGCTGACCTTCGCGCAGAGCGGAAACGCAAGCGTGATGAGTCGGGGGACTGGGACGAGCTTAGCCACCCAGCCTTGCGGAGCATTCTGCAGCAGAAGGAGCGGCTTGGAAACATTTTGATGAAGTATTACCCCACGCTCCTCCATGTACCTGCGGATGCCATGCCTGAGACTCCGCCTGTTGGCAACCATTCCTACACGGTCAAGCCTGCAGGATGCTGCAAGATTATGGTTAAGCTGGACAACTCAAGCTTTGTGGTGAAAGGCCTTGGACAATCACAGAAGTTTGGCTTCGGGATGAAGTTCTACGTGGGGAGTGCCGACGATTTGCCACTGTGTGAGCGAGTTATGCCAGGGCTTGTCGCAGTGGCTTGGGCAGAGGCCCAGGTCCTGGCAAGGAAGTGGCAGCAGAAGAAAGATTCCGAGCAACCTGATGTCTCGCCCAGCTGCGATGCAACAACTGAGCCATCCCCCAAGGATGCCTCTTCCGGAAACGAAACAACACTGGCTTGGGAGCAGTTCAGCCCTGATCGACTTTGACTCCAGTACAGATTGGATCAGGTGTTCAAACAACTGCGCCCCCGCAGTTGGATGCCTTGCTGTTTTCCCAAACGGTGGTTTTTGCAAGCTGCAATTGCTGCTTGCTTCTTAGTAGCAACATGGTCGGGGAGACATGCAATTGACATGTCGCGGGGAACGCTGAGAGTGTGAAAAAGGAGCCCGCGTGAGTTTCAACAGCCACTGCGTGTTCATGTGTTTCTCAGACCTTCCACATCACAAGGCCAGCCATGCCTGCCAGAGGCGCCAGAGCTCCTTTCGGCAATTGAATTGTTGAAGCCCCCCGAGGGTCACTCTGCGCAAAAGATGGGGGCAAGCGGGATTTGAATCCGCGACCCCTACCAACTGCGGGTCCGCAGGTTGGTTCGGGCGCGCTGCCATTGCGCCACTGTCCCTTGCTCCCTCTGTGGCAACTTCGGGGCCTGAACCCGGCCCAAATTTTGAACAAGTCTTCGGAGCCAACACGAATAGTTTTTCCAGCTTGAAAACAATTTAGAGCTTGAACCCGGGGCCCACATGGAACATCTTTTCGGGGCCCGAATCCGGGACCCGAATGGTATACGACTTTTCGGGGCCCGAATCGGGGCCCTTTTCGGGGCCCAAATCCGGGACCCGAATGGAACAGCTTTTTGGGGCCCGAATCGGGGCCCGAATCGAACAACTTTTCGGGGCCCGGGGCTCTTGGCTGTGGATGTTTCTCCAGGGGCTCTTTGGAGGCCACCGTTTCAATCTGCACATTTGTGTCCACCAGCCATTGTTTCGGGGCCCGAATGGTATACGACGTTTCGGGGCCCGAATCCGGGACCCGAATGGAACAGCGTTTCGGGGCCCGAATCAGGGTCGAACAACTTTTCGAGGCCCGGGGCTCTTGGCTGTGCATGTTTCTCTAGGGGTTCTTTGGAGGCCAGCGTTTCAATCTGCACATTTGTGTCCACCAGCCATCTTTTCGGGGCCCGAATGGTATACGACTTTTCGGGGCCCGAATCCGGGACCCGAATGGAACAGCGTTTCGGGGCCCGAATCAGGGCCCTATAATCGAACAACTTTTCGAGGCCCGGGGCTCTTGGCTGCGCGTGTTTCTCTGGGGGCTCTTTGGAGGCCACCGTTTCAATCTGCACATTTGTGTTCACCAGCCTTCTTTTCGAGGCCCGAATGGTATACGATTTTTCGGGGGCCGAATCCGGGACCCGAATGGAACAGCTTTTCGGGGCCCGAATCGGGGCCCAAATCGAACAACTTTTCGGGGCCCGGGGCTCTTGGCTGTGGATGTTTCTCCAGGGGCTCTTTGGAGGCCACCGTTTCAATCTGCACATTTGTGTCCACCAGCCATCTTTTCGGGGCCCGAATGGAATGACTTTTTCGGGCCCGAGCCCAGTGCCCGAACGGGTAGTTTTTTCTTGTGGTGCTTGAATACTTTGTGCAAGTTGAACTTTTTTGTTTTTTGGGGATCTAAAGCTTGACTTGCCGGTAGTTGAACCTTTCGACCATTGACAAACTCTTATGGGCCAGCATTGAAAAGATCTGGGCAGGGGGTGGACTCTCGCTACTTTCTTTGTCAAGCTCCAGCCGCCTGACTTCACGTCGCCGTTGCCAAAGGGGGCGTGCCATGGGTGTGATAATAAAGAGCGAGCTGGGGGAGATGAAGAACACCAAGAAGCTGCAGGCCGACCCCGTGAATGTCAAAACTGCAACTAAGAGACGGCAGCTTGGAATTACAGTTCAGTCAATAATTGTAGTATGTGTTTTATTATCTCTTCAACTGTGTTCTTGAGCCTGCCCAAAACATCTTTGCAAACTGCACTGGGCCAGGTACGAGAACAGCCGGCGCTGCAACATCCGTGTGCGACTCACCAAGGAAGAACTATTGAATCTCCAAAACCATGATGAGTTGCTTGCTGAAGTAGATCGGCTGCGGCTGGACAATGACTCCATGAAGAAAGAATTAGATTTCTGGACCAAAAGCACTACCATGGGTGCACGGGACTGGTGTGACCGTCTCCGCCAGGCTGAGCAGAAATTCCGTGAAGCAGCTGAAAAGAACGCGCGGCTTGAAGAGGCCCTGCGTGATTTAAACAGCAAGTTGGACCAGCTTGCGCTTATGACAAACTGCGCACGCGCAGTTTGTTTTGAGGCGAAAGCAGCCAGCGCCAGTGCCTGAGGCAAACCTGGCAGCTGCCATATGACGGGGTCTCACTGGCGCTGTCCAGCTGTATCTCTTTTCCATTGGCGTGGGGCAATGCCGGAAAAAAAGAGAGCAGCTGCGCGTGCACGGCCTTTTGCTTCTTGCTTATCGGCTGCTAAGGTGGCCAACGATTGGAAACCAGTAGGCTGCCAAGTTGCATGTTTCTGCCCAAGCGGATCCCGCCCCTTCCCTCTTGACTTTCTTCTTTGGGGTCCTTTTGGCCATGCAGCAACGCAAGTCAAGTTCAAGCCACCTCGGAGTAAGAGCGCATCCCAAAATTCTTCCCCCCCCCTCCCACCCCAAGATTTTCGGCAAAAAAACACTTCCGAAAAACGGATTGTTTTGACAAAGAACGCGCACGCGAAAAAACAAGGTTTTCGGTCCAAAAAAAGCACACAAAAAAAAGGCATAAAAAGCATGTCCTTAATGACCGGCCAGATGACGCACGAAGGCACCATGGTTGCCACCATCCGCCATGCTCGCGACGAATCCAGTCAACGTCTTTCTTCGTCCATCCAGCCGCTATGAGACCCGCCATTGTCTCCATGTCGATCTCAAACCTCGCAAGGATCTGCAGTCTCGGCTTGCGTGCTCTCTTATCTTCCGATCTGATGCAATCGGCGATCATTTGGAATTTGTCGCCCTTCTGACGTTCCTGCGGAAAAACGTTCTCGCGACTCAGGATGTGGTCGATGTTCACCCATCCTCCGCCATTGCAAGGGATAGTGCTTCCCCACTTCTGGCCAATTTGGTGCCGTAGGATCTTCACCAATGCTTTCGACGTGTGGAACATGTCTTGGTGGTGAGTGTTACACCCAAACGCTGTATACTCACTGTATGGCCAATAGGGAAAACTTGTGTCTCTGTTCTGCATATTTATGACTTCCAAGTGTAGTCCCTTTGGTAGCGCGTTGGTCATACACGAAAATCCTTGTACATCTTCGCAAACAGCTTCATCACCGGGTTGAGGAATCACAGAGGGGTTTGCTTCACCAAACGAACCGAGCACGTGGTTGTATTCCTTCATTGTTCCGTTCGGATTCGTGTGTAGGTCAAGTTGACCAACATGGAGTTCTCCTCCTTCTGCCAAATCAGCCATCTCCGAAGGGTTCACGACGTAGTTGCGCTTGTGGAATTCCTCCCTCGGATAGAAGGACGGCTCTTCCGCTTCCGGTTGATGTGGTTTGTCATGAGTTTCGCTGGACATCGGAGCCATTTCTTCATCATCATCATCAGGAGCTTCCATTTCGATGTCTTCATCGGAAGAGGGATGCCCTTCTGGAAGAAACAGCATGGTGATTTTGCGGCGGCGAGTCAGACTCCGTTGCCCTTGCGGTGTCTCTGCACGTCCCTTCATGGGATTCTTTCCCGCACTTCATGCAAATCTGTAGTTCGCTAGCGCGATCGCAAAGGTCCTCAAACATCCGCAACAGTTCTGCTCGTCTTGAGGCGATGTCCCCGACTCTTGATTGTTTGGCTTCAGGCTCTTCAGCGTGATCGGGCTCACGGCCACGATCAGCTGCGTCCTCGTTGGGCTCGCCTGCTTTCCTCTTTTGGCCTGATGAACCGGCTTCCTCGACATCGATGAACGGATTCGAGTACTCCAGTCTGTCCATGATGTCCCTGACGGTTCTGCTGGGAACTTCCATGTACTTGACTGCGCCGCTTCTCTTCCTATTGAGGCCCGTCATGTGAGAGGTCATGTTCTCCCTGACGAACTTCAGGAACGTGGCTTCCAGCATTGGTCGGTATTGGCAAACGTTCCCCCACTTTGGCAATTCCTTTCCGAAGTAGGATATGACGTCGAAGAACCCAAGGACGGTCTCCAATCCATCTCCCAGCTTCTCTTCATTGTCGGTGGAGAAGACACGATATGCCTGCTCTTGACCCATAAACCAACGCATCCACGAGGCATATACAGCGTTTCCATAGTCACGCCATACGCGGAACTTAGTCCTTCTCTCCTTCGTTCCTTCCTATTGCTACTGCGGAAGTAGTCTGCGAAAGAATCCTTGTCGAGCGTGATGCCACCGATTTGTGCTCCTTCGCAAACTTCTTGTTGAACAGACTCACGATGAGGTGCTGCACGAATGCTTCCATGTCCCCATCGAAAGCGCTCTTAAGCTCGTTGACGTCACCAAGCACCAGGCTGCATTCGGCAAAGAATATTTTCATGATGTTGGGGCGGTCAGCTCCCTTGTGCGTGGTATTTTGCTCGATCAGCCCGTTCGCGTGGCAGTTGATGCATGTATCCGCGAAGTACTGATGGTCGGCTGTGGATTGGGCTCCCTCTGCATTACATTGTGGGCAAAGTGATTCCACAACATCTTCGAAGTAATACCACTTCGCTCGCATGTCGTCGCCGTCCTCCTCACCGAACGCTTTGCCCTCCCTTCGTTGCTCTTCATGATATTTCTTCTGCTTGTTGAAGTGAGCAGTGAAGTCCGGCTTGTAGTGATAGCGGGCATTTCCGCCCGTCGCGCCCTGAGGCACATTGAATTGCAGCGGGGACACGCCCACACGTGCATCTTCCAGGTCGGAAACCGTTTGTGCGTCCAGCGTGAGCACGTCCATGATCATCTCGACAATCAACCTCTTTTGCAATACGTAGAAGAGCTTGGAATCTCCGGTCCAGCTATAATTGCTGTCCGTCAATCCAGACACTTGCTTCCACATGAGATCATTGTCAGTGACAACGACGCCCGCATTCGTGCACATTAGGACATCTCAATGACGTTGTTCCATCCATTGTCATGCATGTGGCATTGCAACGTCCTTATGCGCTTACCAGTTTTCTGCCTCAATGGCCAGTCAAGGACCACGTAGGACTTGGTCTTTGTCGCGTCATTGCCCAATTGCTCGCGAGTGAGTTCGAGTCCCTCATCGGCTTGGTGTCTCTTGATGATCTTCGAGATGCCAGCGTTGGCCGTATCGGGATTGTCGTGACCGCCAATGAGAACCTTCAACGCGGTTGCTCCAGGTAGCTTTGCCGAATGGAGACATCCTGTCTTTGCGCAAATATACGCGCAGAGTTGGAGCCAGGCGAGGTTGGGCTTGTTGAGGTAGGCGGCGATGATGCGTTCAGCTTTTCTCCTCTCGTCGAAGATGAGCAATGTAGACACCAAATGCCGCAAATACCGTTCCCAGTAAGATGCGTTCTTCCCCGCTTTGACTTCTGGTCCAAATTTTGTAGTGGGTATGACGACCCCGGATCTCCTGTGCACTATAAAGCTAACCCCAATGTTGAGGTTGCCGAAGGCAGTATACACTGTTCGACGACGGTCACTGATTCGTTCGCGTCGTGCCTTTCCGGCATGACCCATCGTTCGTCTTCCCCTTTTGCGGAAATCTCCAGGATTGCTTGGATGGTCGCATTGATGACCTTTCCGTCATCCTGATCTTTTCCCGGCGGCCGCCAAGTGGACCACCACGGCGCACGACCAGTGGGGCCATCGCTGGAGCTCGCGCTTGGTTGGGCACCAGGCTGCTCGCTTCCGGCGCCCGGCGCTGGGCTTCGGCATCGCCTTGGGTTCAGGGGCAGGAGGTGTTTCTCCTGATATCCTCCACCACGCTGGTACTCCTTCTTCGCCGAAATCCTCGTTGAAGATGTCGATGAACTTCTTGTTGCCATCTCTGGAGTACAGCAAATTGTTGA
This sequence comes from Effrenium voratum, assembly GCA_963377175.1. NCBI lineage: Eukaryota > Dinophyceae > Suessiales > Symbiodiniaceae > Effrenium > Effrenium voratum. The sequence goes on along the minus strand of CAUJNA010000925.1, from coordinate 121,479 downwards.
TGAAGGCCCGATGTTGCTGCTCATCCGCTGTCTTGCTCTCTTGCAGCACGATGAACGACTCCCACATTAGGCGGTTCGCTTCTTCCTTGGAGCGATCCTCGCACACATGTTGATGGCGGGTAACTTCGATTCCCAGGCCTTGGCCATGACAGGGAATACCTTGTTGAGGTTGTTGAGCTGTTCGTCAACATCCTTGATGATGGTCTTGTCGCCACCAACGTATCCCATCCTTTCACGATCATTGCCCCCGAAGATCTCTCTGAGTCTTGCATGTAGGAATAGGACGCGTCCCATAGCAATTGACGCAGCGTATCACGCATCGGGGATCGTGGGGATCATCTTGATCTTCCCGGTGATCGTCAGCTCCAAGATGTTCTTGGCCGTGCTAAGTGGTTCACGCCTTGCAGCGAGTGCCACATATTTGGCAGAGATGGCGAGCAGTTCCAGGTGCTTCTGCACATATTCATGCTCGTCCTTGTCCAGGGTTGGGGCCTCACAGGAGCACGTGGTTTCGGTCTCACCGGCACACGTGGACACTCCAGCCGTTTCTGGTCTCACAGGAGCATGCGGTCGCTCAAAGTACTGCGCCTGCCACGAAATCCAGCCCCAAATCCGCAGGCTGCTTCACAAGCGTGCGCGTGCTAATTTAGCGCGCGGGCGCAGCTTTTCAAGCGTCGGAGCACGCAGCGGCTCGGGTCTCACAGGAACACGTGAGCGCACCAAACCAATCAAAATAGCGTGCCTGCTACGAAATCCAGCTCCAAAACCCACGTGGGACCTGGCTTCAACTGCACTCATGCAGGTCGCTTCACAAGCATGCGCGTGCCAACTTAGCGCGACGGGCGCAGCTTTTGGAGCGTCGGCGCACGCAGCGGCTCGGGTCTCACATGACCACGTGAGCGCTCCAAGTCACTCAACATAGTGCGCCTGCCACGAAATCCAGCTGCAAAACCCACGCGGAACCTGGTTTCAACCGCACTCTTGCAGGTCGCTTCACAAGCACGCGCGTGCCAACTTAGCGCGACGGGCGCAGCTTTTGGAGCGTCGGCGCACGCAGCGGCTCGGGTCTCACATGACCACGTGAGCGCTCCAAGTCACTCAACATAGTGCGCCTGCCACGAAATCCAGTTCCAGGAAGGACCGACCTGGCTTCTTTGTGGGCGGGAGGGGGGCGGGGGGGGGATGGTAAGCACACCCGCTCAAGTGCACCCGCTCAGCACTGCGTCCACGCACGTGAAAGAGGAAGCGCACCTGCTCAAGCGCACCCGCTCAGCACTGCATCCACGCATGCAGCGGGGGGTGGGGTGAGGCCCGCTGCCGGGGTGCCTATCCCAGAAGGGAACTGGTACCCTTGTAATAGTAGAGGTCGTTGATTTGGTCTTTGGATCTTTTCCGGAGAGCCCAATATGCCAATATGGATGATTGGAGGATGGATTGTCCCTGGTGGCTTGTATTGACTGTTATTCCTGTAAGCTGTCTGCAAGCCTTTGTACTGCTATCGCATGAGCGCAATACGCTATCTACAAAGATGGCCTTGAGCCAAATGGTTGCGGGAGATCAATGGTGTAACAAACCAAACACAAAACAGACACAAATTTCTTTTGATCTCCAGCACTAGATATGAAATATCATTGGCTTCGTGGCCTTTGGCCGTAGCCTTGTTTTATGCCGTAGCCATGTGTACTGAAATACTGGATTCATCCTATTTTCTGCGCGGATGAAATGTCATGCGAGCAAAATGGAAAACAGTCTGTACTGATTCTGTGAGATACCTAGATGTATCGAAAAGTGATGCACAACACTATGTACATGCGGGACGAATGTGAAACTATTGATCTCTCACTGAATAGTCTTGTTGGCGGTGAGGATCAATCTGGTTGTAGTTCGTAGTGTCGATCGTGGGAGTCTTCTCAGTCGGTCGAATAAGTGCCAAAGGTGGCTGCTTCATCAAGTGATCAGCGGTAACACCGGCGGCTGCTGTCGGATTGACTGCCATAGTCTCCATAATCATTCCAGGTCGAGTCGCCATAGTCTTTCCATTGCATTGGATTGCTCCAGCACTGCTTGTTGTACTCTTTGTACTCTTGCTGAGTCCAAGATTGCTTCTTCTTGAGGTGCTCCTTGGATCTCTCAAAGTTGCGTTGCCTGGCGGCAGATCTGCTGCGGATGTAGACCATCAGCGGACTGTGCGAGTCGGAATCTTGTGAGCCATTCATGAACATATCGTTGTTCACGTGCTTGAAGCGTTCCGCGGTGAGACCTGATAGTCGAAAATGGCAGACGTTGGATCGTTCCGCATGGCTTCCAGTTGTTCATCTCTCATGGCGTTCATCTCTTCCTTCCGGAAAACCTGCTGGATATTCGTTTTGCACCATCCAAACACGAATGTCATCATCACATCTGAGAATGTTCGGTCATACCCTGATCCAGTCTTCATGTATAAGTGATGACGGACAATGGATTTTAGAGTGCATGAAGTCTCCATTGCATACTCCATTCTGTCCACGAGTGGCAGATTCTCCGTTTCATTCCACAATCTCTGATATTCCTTCATGAGGATATTCATGAGACCTTTGGCCGGATTGAAGACGTGCTGGAGTCTGCTGTAGGTATTCGCGGATTTGTTTGCGTCTCCGGTGATCGCATCGCATTGGTACAATGTCACGAGTGGCAGGATTTCGTTCTGAAGATCTTCCCGTGCTGCTCCATGGCTGAGTGATGGATGAATGTGGAAAACTCCAATGGTAGCAAACGGGAGGTCTGCCCTCGTTACGTGGCGGCTGTCAAACTCGAGGAGTGATTTGTTGGATGATTTTGGGAGCATACCACGATACTCATCACTCTGCTCGATGTGGAGAACGACAATCTCTTTGTTACGCCCGTGTCCTTGGACAGCGGTGCGTGGTGGCAATCTCGGCCCGATGTACTTCTTGGATTCAGTAAACATGGATGGTCCCGTAGTTGCCAAGCAGTCCGAGGTCGGAATGTCGTATTCAGGATCAGTGCAATTTTCCTCGGTGCCGAAGAAACATCTGAACATCCCGAATGTGGTTCCCCAATTCTGACTCTTGGTGGAAATATGTCTTGCCAGTAGTTCCACTCTTGCGGAAGGTCCGCCGCGGACAAAGCATGCGATTAGTCTGGATGACCATTGCTTGATCACAATGCCGTTGTAGCCGAATCGGATGAACGTCTTGATGAGTTCTCTGGATTTCTCATCTTGAGGACTGAGGAATGCGTCTGCTTCATTGAGGCATAAGATGTGTGCGCTGTTCTGCATCATCATCTTCACGATTGGTCGATCCTTCATGCCATGTTGTACACCTCCTTGTTGTCCAGCTTTGGATTTCTCGTGAGGTTTCCATGGTTCATAGTAAGCATGTTGATCGTCAGGGATGAGGTGAACTCATGCGTCTTGAGATGGTCCACAGGGGAACGGTCGGTCGGCTGCATCAGCGATCCCAGGATATCGGCAAATGCTCGGATGACTTCTGGGTTGTCATATGACTTAAGCTTCTTCAATCCAAGTGGAAGCTTAATCGGATATCCTGATACTGGCTGTGCCTTCCTGTATTCGTCCATGGTGGGACATTCTCCTCGATGGCGGAAATAGAACTCTTCTTCTTCGAGGTTGACATCTGGATCGACGTGTGCCAATGAGGCTCTCTCGCATTCTGTCAATTTAGGATGAGCTCCCTTTGGATCCTTGTTGTACTTCTCCATGAAGCGGATGAAGTTCCTTTTGGTCTCCTTGAGCTCTTCCTCGGCGTCCTTCTTGTTCATTTCTATTTCAAGGTATATCTCCTTGAATTCCTTGATGAACTCTTCTAGGTTCTCGGGATTGTGATACTTCATGGTGACCTTCGGCTTGACGGATCTCTCCCCGGAGGGTTCCATGTTCTCCTCTTCAATTTCGTCCTGATCGGTGGAGTGCCGTCGCTTCTTGGTCTCTGAGGAAGTATCTTTTTCTTTGCTGTATTGGTCGGAATTCACATAACTGAAGAAGGCATCGGCGAATTCACGGATCTTGGTGTTGTACATCTCAAAAGTCTTCATAACTGAGATGCTTCTTCGTGATCCATTTGTTGCTCGCCATGGTGCTACCATCAGGTTCAAATGCTGCAACAATATTCTTCGTCTCGATGGTTTGTTCTGTCAGCGCTGTTCGCTCTTCGGAGAGTCGGATGCCATAGTCCTGGTCCTTGAGGAATGCAAGGATCAGCAGTGCATCTCTTCCTGCTGGCACGTGGGCCAGTGCTGCTTCTGACTCGTCGTCGTCAAGGATGACGTCGTCGATGCATGCCATGTGGACGTGCGTTCTCCCCGAAGGGTTTGACTGGGATTTCCCAGATCTGAGCCCGTTCTCCATGATGCTGATGAGCTGATTTCCATAGGTCGCATGGAACATGAACGTGATGGGCTTCTTCGCGAACGGCTTGATTTTTCTCTCTTCTTCAATGGATGCTGGTGCCGGCCTTCGCATTCTGTACTTGGGCTGAGCTGTGCCTTCGTCTTCATGAGGCGCATCTGATCTTGACGGATGCGGACTTGGTGGAATGGATTCCGTTGGAAGATCACAGTCCGGTTCGTCTTGGTGAGGCTCACTCTGCTGCTCGGAGTACAGGGGTCGTCCAAAAGATTGGATATCGACTTGTCGTGTATGACCGCTGTTGCATCTCACGTAGAACTCCATGTCGGGATCATGGGTGGGTGGGTGGGTGGGTGGTGTGGCTGGGATGCGATTGAGGAATTCCTTGCCATTAGGCCGGAGTGCATTTTGTGCGGATCTTGTGGTGAGTTTGTCGATCCATCGATTTCTTGGAACAATTTCTCCCCTTGCCTTGCGCTCATTGTGTGGCCCGTCCACGGATGGATACACGAACGCAATCTCGAAACGTGACTTTCCATAATTCGGGAACATAGCCATCAAGAGAAGTCCTGGCTTATTTCCAATGAAATTCCTGGCATGTGTAATGCAGGTCAATGCGTCGTAGAGCTCAACGGATCCATCAGGACCCATGTCCACTTGTCGTTTGCATTCTTTATGGATGCCATGCCTTGGATCATGTCGAAGACATCCGGAAAACAATCTGCTCATTCTCTCGATTCGCCAGAGGATGAGGTCGGTGATCTGTTTTGCCTTGGATGGATCCATGTTGAAGTATTTGCAAACCTGTTCACATTCTGGACGGTCTTCTCGAGATCAATGTGGCTGTTGTGGCATACCATCGGAATGATGTCGGTTCCGTAAACTTCTGGCTGAGCATTGGTATAGCAGCAAATGCTGTAGACCTTCTTGATGAAGTCCATGTATTGTTTCTGTGCGTGAGGGCCTTCACCTTGAAGCGTTGGCTGCCAGTAGTCATTGAATCTGGCTTTCAGCCAGAATACCTTGACTGATGTGGTCGTTCATGCTCAGGAATGAAGTGGAAGTCCGGATTCATCTCGAGGATGGTTGAGCACTCCTTGTAGTATTCGTACACGAAGGTGAGGAATTTGGAACTTCCGAAAGGTCCTGGGTGTACGGATTCCCTCTGAAACCTGATGTCGGTATCTGATCCATCTGGTACATACCACCGATCGTTGGATGTGAGAGTTGGCCGCATCGCTGGTCGCCTTGCAAGTGCAGGTCGATCACCAGGATGGTTGCTCATCCAGGATGTTCTTTGGTGCTGGCTTGACCTTTGACACAAGCCTCAGTGTCGGTGGCTTTGGAACCAGTTTTGGATGTGGCATCGCCTTTCGTCGGCCTTCCTGCGGGAGGTTGCTCTTCTTCATCCGAATCATCGTCGTCGTCGGAATCTGGGTCATAATCAACCTGCTCCATGTTGACATTATCTTGTTGTTGTGAGGCCGATGGATTCTCATCGGCGACCTGCTCCATGGGGCAGTCGGATGTCTCATCTTCCTCATCACGAGCAGGGGATTCCTTCAACGGAGATGCCCGTTTCTTCACCAGCGGCTTCGGCAAAGGAGCCGTGATGCTGGATCGTCCAAAGATCATGTTGAGAATCGGCATGTCTTCGAAGTGATCGAGCATACAAGATTGCAAAGGTCGGAATGGTTGTAAACCGAAAGTGGCTGCGGACGCAGACACATATTTCTTGAGATTCAAAATGGGTCAAGTGCTAAAACACGCATCACGGATTTGAGGAATTGAAAATGTGCAAAATGGAAAAACTCATGCATCAGAATTCGTGGACATGCGGATCATGCCCAGGTTCCCCAGTAAGCAAACATGGATTCTGCTACACCGACTCCTGCAAAGGCAACGATGTCGGGTCCGTGCTTCGTATTGTGTGCTAGCCACTCAACCAAAAATGCCTTGTTCTGCAACATGGTACGGAAGGGTGGATGTGCATCAACATTCAAGAGATTGCCGGTGAGGACGGCCTTGATGAGCTCGTCTGCTTTAGCTGAATGCTTGGTCAGCGAATCTGCCAGACAATCTTCACTCCGTACATGTGCAAGGTCATGCATCTGTCCACTGTTGCTTTCCTTTCTCAACATCTGGATCAAATGCATTGTTTCTTTCTGTTCCGGTTGATGTGTTGTGGATGCTGTGGTGACAAGATTATTCGCATCAGTGCGGATGTGTACATCTGCGATTTCGCCTGTTATGTCTGACCAGAGACCGCGAAGAAATAATGCTGAACCGTAACAACGCATTAGTCCGTGCAACTCTGCAACAGTAGTGGACATGGTTGTGGCGGTGATCTTGTGCGTCTCATAGTCGACCAATGAGCCTCTCGAGTTCGATGAGCCCTGGCGAAGATCTCTTTGTTCTGCAAGAAATATAACATGCGCACGTTGGGATGACTTATCCTCATTGTTGCGATAGGATGCATCTGGATAACCAACTATGCGTGTCTTGCCACGAAGGGGCCAGAATCTCATACTAAGCGGAATGCTTTTGATGGTTCTGACTGTCTTATTAATGGCGCGAACGTCCTCAATGGTCGGTGATGATGCCTTGGAGGCACACCTGGAGAATTGATAACCAATGTGGAACTGCGTTCGCGATTGTAACCAATTGATCTGACCTAGGACACTTCTGTATGCAGTATGCATTTGTGGAGTGAGAGGAGTGTCGTCCTTCAGGTGTTTGTCAAAGGTGATCTCCTGAAGTTCGTCAATGGCAACGTTCTGATGGACATTGATGTACCAACCGTGCTTGTCATCTCGCTTCCATTGGATGCGCTGTCCTACGAAGAGGCAATCATTTTTGTCTTCGGAACCAACTTGAAAATCTTTGCGAAGTCGTCCCATGATTTCCTTCTCGAACACGTCATCACCCGTCATAAGAAGATCATCAACATGAAGAGATAGTGCTCCATGAACTTGTCGATTCTTGGCATTGTTACCGGAAACAGGATCCATAAGGTAATCAACTGCTCCTTCGAGATCGAAAGTATTGGATGACTTCTTTTCACTCACCAACGCGGGCTTCGGAAGCTGCTTGCCGTAGTATACATATGTACAACGCTCTGCCCTGGTTGGCACCAGTCCGTAAGAACGGAGTGCCGAATCAAGGATGTTCCACCATCTGCGAGGTGCGTCATTTAGCCCGTAGGCAGGCTTCTTCATGCGCGCTCCAATGTGTGGTGGCTATTTTATTTCAGGAGGGATCTGACAAATGATGTCACGAGTCTGATCGTATGCGAGGAATGCTGTCTTCAAATCCATGTGAAATACCGATCCTCCTCAGCATCAGTCAGATGCGGAACCTCTACAGTACCATCGAGCACACACCTCAATGTGACAAGATCACATGCAAGGCTTTTGGCATGAACCGTCAAGCAGTTCCAGTATCCGGTACAGGACATGCGCTCGTCGACCTCGCTGGAGTTGCAAGAGTGAAGGCACATGGAGAAATTGCTCACAAGGGCCTCACCAACTATGTCTACGATGATGACAACAGCATCAAGTTTCCCTCCGGGGATATCTCCAAGAGTGAAACTGTTTGTGCAGCAAAATCATCCGAGACAAAGGAGGACCTAGCAACTCCTAAAATCATTGGGTCTCAAAAGCAGGACCATTGGATCCTTGACAAGGAGAACAAGCAGCTCATCCGTGCGCACATCATGCCCCGCAAGGCGCTGTTCACACCAAATGGAGCCAAGGAATGTCCAATCAATCCTGATAACATCAGCCGAGAGCGTACTACGGAAATCATTGATGCATCCGTAGGTGGAGATCCAGACATCCTAGAAGACAATTGGAGACTTACATCCCAGGCAAACAAACCGATGATTAACCTGTGGATAGGTAAGACCATTTTCACCTTCGCGGACAATGCGCTTAAGGACGAAGAAGCAGGTTCAGGATCGGCAGCAGACAGGATCATCGACGAGAAGGGCCGGTCGACCATTGAGCCAGATCCTTTCGCACCATCCTCAGAAGAACCAACATCGCTTCCGCTTGCCCTAGGCAGAATCCACAAGCGATTGTCAAATCCCGAAGAGTTGAAGAAGCTCCACCTCCAGCATCATCACATGACGACAGATCAATTTCGATTTAGAATTCGCTCACTTCATTTGCCGAAATCAACATTCGATCTATTTGACAAAATCCGAAGTGAATGTGAAGTTTGCCAAGCGGCAAAACATGCACCATCACGAAGCAAGACGAGTGGACTTCGAGCGGACACCTTTGGTGACGTGACATTCATTGATCACTGTCAAGTTCCTCTTGGAACAGGAAAACACATCATTGTTTTTGTCATTCTGGATGGAGCAACAACATTGCTCACTGCAGAGGCAGTGACAACTACGCAAGAAGTATCACTGTCCTCAGGAACTATTTTGAGCAGCGCCACTTGCAGCCCAAGTCAGTTGTCGCCGGTCAAGCCTTCATGACAGAGACATGGGAACATTTCTATCAGTCCCTTGACATCACGCCGATATCCTTGGGACCGAACACACCATGGCCAAATCGAGCTGAAGCAGCAGTTCGACTCCTGAAGGCGCAACTCAAGATGATGCTAAGTTCCATCAAGGCAGGAACAGCACCTGCAACACTGAAGAAAGTGACATACAGACAGCTGGCGAAGGCAGCTGCAACTGTCAGGAATCAGACTGTCACCTACGGGGGTGTAACACCATTGGAGCTCGCATTCGGAAGACGACCAGCAGATCTCATCCAACTCGATGTCGCAACACCAACTCAGTTGACGATTGACAGGAATGAAGAAGAGCTGACAGCCATCCAGATCAAGCAGCTGTCCAAGCAAGCATTCCAAGAAGCACGTCAATCCGAAGACATCCGCCGAGACCGGGGAAACCTGGAATTGATCTTGTATTGCCAGAAGAGCGAGAATCCTTGCAGAAGGAGCAAACCGGCTCCTCTGCCGACACCAAGAAGAAGGAGTCATCCGCACCAACTCCTAAGCCAAAATCCTCAGTGCCATTACGTATCGCGGGAAAAACAACTCCCAAACCTGCAGCACCTCATCCGGCAGAGAACATGTTCGTCGAGGACCTCACATCCGTTCCTGAACAAGCACATTGGAATTGTGTACGTAAAGGAAAGATCCACGTTCTTTGCAGGAAGTGCCAGATTCAGTCAATGCTGCGCACTCTCAGGTCTTAAGGTTGGGACTCCCGTAGACATCCGCACCGGATTCGACGTAATGACATCCAAGGGACGACGCATGGTCATGGAGATCATCAAGGAGCAAGCACCTGATGTCATCCTCATGGCACCGGTCTGGTCAGGTCAAATATGCAGAACATCCAACAAGACCAACAAAAGGTCGGGGAAAAGCGGAGTTTGTGGCATCCATTGCGCGATATCAGTTGAAGCACGGAAGATACTTCATCATTGAAAATCCTCAGACATCCAGGATATGGTATCTGAATTGTATGCAGCAACTGTTTTCAGATCCATCCGGGACCTGGGGAGATTTCCATTTCTGTGCATACGGACTGAGAGATCCTGAATCCGGGCTCAGAAGTCTCAAGCCCACGAGCTTGATGCACTGCTTACCTCCCGAGGTAATGAGACCGATCTTCAGAAGGTGTAAAAATTTTACCAGCTCAGTCAAGCATGAACATCAACCCCTAGAGGGAAATGCTGGTACTTTCGGAAGCAGGACCAAACTGGCACAGGTGTATCCTTACCAGTTCTGTGAGGATCTCGCGCACATCCTCCTACGACACTTGAAGGTGAAACCACTTGACAACGAGGTGTACCTCTTGGAGGACCTTTTCGAACCATTCACCATCAAGCAGGTTGACATCCTAAGAAGGGAGAGTGAAGCCATTGACAAGGAGTTCAACATGACCAGCAGTAGTCTTGCGGTCAGAATTCAGGACCTGCCGTTCAACAAGGACGTTCAACCATTGGTCATCCAAGATCCGCTAGAAGTTTCAGAAGACGATGAAGCAGTACCCACCGGGGACTGAAATCGATATCTTCAAGCAAGATCCTAATGACTGGCGATGTCAGAACATGTGGAATGGTTGCAAGAAGTTGAGACAATTGTGCATCTCATCCACTCAGTATGATGCATGCGCCGCATACGTCCACACCATCGGCATCAATGTGCCAATTACTTCACCTCCGGACGATGCGATCATATCCTTCTGGCAGCCTGATCAGCTGAATAGATTTGTGTCTTGCCTGCATCAAAATGCAATTGGGAGAATTGTGATCCGAAGACTCGCCGGCTATCAGGCCGATGCCCATCCAGACTGATCCATCGGATCCAACGGATGAACCTCAACAACCTGACACACAGCAGCCACCTGATCAACCGGACCATCCCATGCCTGATCCAAGACCTCCAACACCACCGGACGAGAACATGTCAGACCCTCCTCCGGATCCTCCACATCAGCCTGATCATCCCATGCCGCCAGCACCACGCAGTGTATCACCGGACAGTCCAGTGGATCCACCACTGCCACCACACGACAAACCTGGCGGAGGAGATGCAGCGCACAAACGGCAAAAACAGTCCATTTCATCCTCAAGCGGACTCAATCGACTGGGGGGTGATGTCTCTTTGCCGTCACAGTCGCAATCATCTCAGCCAATTCTTCCGACTGTCGTGGTACCTTCACCACCTGTGATTCTTACGAATCCCGAAGCAGAAGACCATGATGAAGATCTTGAACTGCCAACACTCGTGCAAGAAGAAACAACTGGCAGTCCATCCAAGAAGCAGAAGACTGGGAAGAAGAAGAAGAAGCCAGATGACAATGATGAGTCACCTGAGCAGTCTCCCAGAAATGAACCTGCATCTTCATCCAATTACAATCCAAACAATCCAGCTAACTTGCCGGTACAATATGAAAGTGAGGAAAGAACTGATCCCTCATGTTCCGACCTCATCCGGCGCTGGAAGTTCAGAAAGAACCATGAGATATACTGACCAGGAAGATGGAGAATCAGAAGACTCTCAGAGGACCAGATCTTACGATGATCACCTAGCTGATCTTGTTCTTGATGAAGCACATTGGTCACTCATGACAGCTGAACAGAAGATCTGTGCGAACACCGGATCCTTTACGGTTCCGAGAGATATTGAAGGCAACCCTGTCCTTCTTGGACGTGTGAAAGGGACCTTCATCTGGATTCTCTCATCAGAATTACACAGATCAGACTCATGTTGACCAGTTATGCAAGAACATGACCGATGATGACCGTGCACTCTTAGTCTTGTATTCATACAAGCAAGAATCCTTGAAGGCTTCATCCACCGCACTCATTGGCAAGAAGCGGAAGGAAGCTACAGCCACTGAAATAAGGGCTTATCAGAAGCAATTAATTGAAGCTAAGCAGCTCGAGTGCAAATCTTGGCTTGATAACGAAGTGTTCGACTTAGTCGACACACGCAAGATTCAGGTCAGGAACTGGGTCACTGGTCGCTGGGTCCTTACCCTAAAGCGAGACAAGGATGGTAACTTCCTGAAGACCAAGGCTCGCTGGGTCCTCCAAGGCTTCCAAGACAAGCAGAAGAACGATCAGCAGACAGACAGTCCTGCTGCATCCAGGAGTGGTTTCCGCCTTGCAATCCAAGCAGCCTCAAATAAAGGCTGGAATATACAGTTCCTTGTTCAAGGACGTCGATGTTGGTACTGCATGGAGGAGTTGTGTGATATCGAAGATGCAGGGTCCAATTTACCCTGGCGGTCTCTCCGTTTGCAAAAGTGAACTTGGTCTCGGCCGGGATGTACTGATAGAAGACGATGTCCTTGATTGGTTCGATGGCCTGAGAAAAAACGCTGGATTGCATGCCAGCTGCCCATAGATCTGGTACATCCATTGTCCAGAATCGCATAGGTCGGATTGTGCTGAGGGTTGATGACAGGCGCCATCAGCTTGGTTGCCAAAAGGCTGTGATTTGTTGTGACGGACAAATTGTGTTCTGAAACTGCATCTGATTGGATCAGCTTCCCGTGGATGGCCTCCTTCTCATGATGCTCATATGCATCATGGAATGCCATTAGCGCTTGTCCTGCGCTGGATGTCTCATGGGATGAGTACCAGCCTTGTTCGTTCCATGTCCATCATTGATCCCAATCTTGGTCTGTCCAACCGGCATAGGTAGGCTCTGTGGATGGTGCAGTCTGCTGGATGGCGGGCTGCTCCTCCGTCTTTTCTGCGATGGCTGCGAACGTCCTTTTCCTTTGCCATTCTCATAGGGCGGATAACCCTTGTTTCCATCATAGGGATATCGGAATTTTGATTTTCCTTTCTTTCCCTTCTTTCCTTTGCCCTTTCCCCAATATGCCTGGCCGTAGGGATCATAGTTTTCATTGGCCATATTGGCCTTCCCGCCAGAACCGCTTTTTCGAAAGGGTTTGAAGCCACCTCGTTGGTGACTGCCCTTTTTGTTTCCTGACTTTCCTTTTCCTTTTCTCTTCTTGAATTTGAAGTTCCGCCCTGACACTTTTCTTGCTATGAACGCATCGTTCTCCTCGAGGACCCAGAATGTCTCTTCATCGTTGTTTGACATGAATCCTTCAAGTCCTTCTTCATCCTCAACCCAAAAAGCCTTCCTCTCCTTCGTATTCACCTTGCTCGATGATGCAGAAGGTGTTGCTTCGGTTGCCTCCTTGAGGTCGGATGGATGGATCTTGAATGGATGTTCTGGTCGTGATGAAGAGTTCATGGTAATGAGTCTTCAGCATCTCATAGGAGTAGTTCTCTAGTGAAATGTTCCTGAGTGACATTGCGCTGGTCAGTCTTTCTCTCTGCTGATCTGACAATTCACTCTGTGTGATGAAAAACTGCGCAATGAGATTGTCCCCGAAAGGAAATGCGTCCCGCTGTCTGTCCTGCATTCCCGTGATATACTGTCTGAGGACTGTTGGATCATCCTCATTGAGCAGGACTGGAGGCGGTGCTCGAACACCGGCTGCTTGCTGATGTCGAGCAATTGTTCTTGCATTTGCTTCCTGTACGGACTGTCGAAATGATGGGGATTGTGCCGTGAAAACTGGCATCAAGTCCATCCATGCTGCCTTCAGTCTCATAAGAAGGATTTCGAATTTTGAGGTAAAAATGAGGAACTCTTGGTTCTGCCTTCTATGATTGAAGAAACTGAGGAGCCTGTACAGATACGTTGGTCGCACCTTTCAAAAAGTACTTCTTCAGCGTGTTCTTGAAGTAGTTGACTCCTTCATCAGGATCTTGCAGAAGGTCATTTTGGAGGACTGCCTTGTACATGTAGGCATCTCCTGTGAGTCTGCTTTTGAGCAGAGGTCCTCTCTTGGGTGCTTCCACTGTCGTGATTGTCGTTCTTCATACCTGAACCAGCTGACTTTTCCGTCGTACGATGGCGGCTGCTTGGCGGTCATCGATAAATTGAGTGTTTCCTCCGTATAGCCTGTTGATTTGGCCATACTTGAATAGGCTTCCATGAAGCCTTCTCCATCGGATGACATCTTCCCTTGGATCTCTGCGGAAAACCCGCTCCGCTACCACAAATTGAGGCCCACTGCCGGGGTGCCTATCCCAGAAGGGAACTGGTACCCTTGTGGTAGTAGAGGTCGTTGATTTGGTCCCTGGATCTATTCCGGAGAGAGTCCAATATGCCAATATGGATGATTGGAGGATGGATTGTCCCTGGTGGCTTGTGTTGACTGTTATTCCTGTAAGCGGTCTGCAAGCCTTTGTACTGCTATCGCATGAGTGCAATACGCTATCTACAAAGAGGGCCTTGAGCCAAATGGGGGGGGGGCGGATGGTAAGCCCGCTCAAGTGCACCCGCTCAGCACTGCAAGTCACGTCGACAAACTCTTGATCTCTCAGCGTGGCGCGATCATGTAATGCGTTTCCTTGATGAGCTCGATCTCTAGCAATTTTGATCTCCTCATTCATCTTTGCGTCACGTTCCTGTACTGCGCGTTGTCCGATCAAGTACATCTCGTCCCGTTCGCTCATGGCAATCCGTGCACAATGGGCTTCTTGTTCAGCGTAGCTGATAGCATCATTCGTTTTGCTCACCAATATATCTTGTGGCTCATCATCGATTGCCATGGTCGGTTGCGGTAGCAATGCTGCCTCCAATCTCTCACGCAAACCACGAATAGTATTCTTTTCATTCTGCGAATCTGTAAAGATCTTCACCTGATATGAATTGATCATCGATTGATACTGGGCGATCTCGGAGGAAGTGCTTCTTCTTTCTTGTTCAGCCTTCTGCCTGTTGACCAATGAGCTTTCCTCCTCGCACCTGACTCGATGTTCAAGCAGATTCACAGTTGTGGCCATCTCCTGATGTCGCTTTTCGTACTCGATGACCTTGAGTCGGGCTTCTTCTTGACACTCTCCGTAGATCTTCACAAAGTGTTGTGCCTGATCTTCGGGTAGCTTTGTCTTTCCACGTTGAATGTCGATGTGTTGGGCAGCTTCTTGAAGTTGCTCGTCGGATCTTTTGAGGATGTGGGCTACTTGTTGTTCCGACATGCCTGCTCTCCGCTCCAGTTCCTGGATGCGCGTGACATTGCCTTGGTCGTCACGTTCATATGACTCCTGTAGCATAGCCAAATGTCGCTTAGCCTCCTCCACTTCCTGTCTGAGGGTCTTGTTTTCCTGAGTGACCTTAGACGGACTAGAGCCTGCAGGCGATTTAGATCGCCCTTTTTCCTTTCTCGCAGGACTCGTAACGCCCTTCTTCACGCTCCTTCTCGGTGTCGATAACGAAGCTGATGACGATCTTTTCTTTTCTCCGTCCTTGGACCACACGGCGTGACCAATTTCTTTCCAGGATGAATGTGATAGGTCATGGCTAATACCAGAACTTGCACTTTGTTGTGTATCCGGAGAGTCCGCAATCGCCGGCACTGCAAGCATACCTGTGGAACCACTGGAACTATCATTTCCGAATGTTGCAGTTCCCGGGCTTCCGGAAGAATCCATTGTACGGCTGTAAAATATTCCAAAAGGTTGTATTGTACCTCAGTTGCAATCAACCGCAGGGACCAATTTTGAACTTACGGCTGATAACCTGCCGGGAGGCGGATCAACCACGCAGTCAATTGACAGGGTAGTTGAGGTTCGACTCCCGTGGGGTGACCAATACCCTCGACAGCAAGTCGTATAGTAGTGGTCGTGGTAAAAGGGGGTTGTGAGGTAAATGATCTGCGTTGTCTCACGACTCGATGCGACCGCGGAATACGAACCCTTTTGCTTTGCTTCACAGCAGTGTTTGGATGTTTGCCTCGATTCTGTTGTCAAGGTCTTGAGCCAAATGCATTCGCATGTACATGTCGGCTGCACTCAAAACACAATCTCCCCACAAGGTTTGAGACCTTAAACAAGGGGAAAAACAGGGTGACCCTCAGAACCTGCCCTTAGGATGTTTTCGCCTTGCGGCTCGGAGATTCTTAGCAAATAAAGATGTCAACAAATCAAACAGCAACCATGCAGTCGCGTCATACTTTTCATAAACTGATAATTAAACATGAAAACCAAGCATAGGTGGCTCGAGAACCGTTCGCTGCAAAGCCATGCCAAGTATTGCAGGCATGGCTTTGCCCAGCACGCTGCGTTCAGCCTGCATTGCGGGTGAGGGGGAGGTTCACGGTTGGTCGAGGCCAATGTCACACACGCCTGCTGGTCACGTGGCCTGCTTGCTGTACTCCAGCAGCAAGGACAAAGCTGCTTGCTTGATCCCCATACAGTGGCTTTAGAAGAAACCACGCTCCAACAAAAACCGTTGCAGGCAGGCAGCAGCTTTTGGTGGCGGCGGGGCTGCAAGTGGCTTCGACTTTGCTTTGCCCAGCGCGGGGTATTCAGCCTAAGCTGCCGAGGGCAGGGCTGGACAAGATGAAGTTTACTTCGCAACGATGCGCCTGCTTGATCCTTCTCGCAAACTGGTGTAGAGCAAAGAACGAAGAGGGGGCGCTACAACCGTTCGCAATGGAACCTTTCGGCCCAGGCCAAGCGTTGCAGGCAGGCAGCACTGTCTGGTGCACTTGCAGCTCCGAACGCCTTTGCTTTTCCCGGCACATTGTTTGCAGCCTGTGCAGCCGAAAAGTTGGTCGGGGCCAGAAGGCTGCAGGCCCAGCGTGTGAGTGTCACATGCCAAATGCTGAGCTGCTTCGCTAGACAAAACGCCATGTGGATGCGATTTGAACTACTTCGGTATCAGCCGACACGCTCGGTTGCCTCGAGGGCGGCCCAGGCTTTGCCATTCCAGCGGTTTGGAGGCAGCGCTTTTGCCTGGACCTCCGCCGGTAGCCTGCGGAAGCATTTGTCCACCTGGAGGGCGCAGCAAAATCACTTAGAGTTGGCAGAAGGGTGGTTCGCCAAGGTCTCAGAACCCAAATTGCGGAAAATGAGACTTCAACTCTGTCACACAGTCACTGAGAATGACGGTTTTTTCGCGCACCAATCTCCAGAAAAAACGATCACAAGCATGTGTCCGACCTGCGTTCATCCAGGTCCTACCCGTCCTGCCAACATTCACCTGTAGAGGCAGTCACGGACTCGCGGTCACACAAGGAAGGATAGTTCATGGCACGATCAGGGACTCTCAGCGTTCCGCGCGTGTCCTTTTTTCAACATCACCCTCCTAAACTTGTTTCAAACTGCCAACAGGAGATACCCAAAATCAACAGAAAAGGGAAACATTCGGGAGCCTAGACCACCCGTCGCACCTTAGATGCGAAGTAGCGCGGAGTGGGCAGATCTGCTTTGGTGGCATCTGAGTAACCTCTAAGCCATGCCCAGCCCTCTGGCGTGATGTGCACCCCGTGATTGCACTGCGCGTCGCTGCCTCAACCAATACCAATGAGTGTGGCTGCCAAACGATGCAGAACAAGGGCATCAGAACAGAAAAAAGAGAAAACCAAACCCGCCCTGACGTGATTCGATACAGCGGAGCTGCACCAGTCGTAAGTGTGGGAGCAAAGAGAGTTGGCGATCTTCTGGGAGGTGTTGGCAATAAACTTTCGGGGCAGCTTTAATGTTGATTCCAAACCAGTTTGCTCGCTTGTGTACCGGATTTCCCGTACAGCATCTTCGCCCGGGAAGGCGGGCTCCTCGAAAGCGCTTGGGATCGTGAGCTGTGTCTGCGTGTGCGCGTAAGGGCAACGCGTGAACCTGCAAACACCGTCATTTGGGCCACACATGCACTTGTATCGCTTGAACTCCCTCATCAAAACCTCTGTCTCCACATGCAGGAAGATGCAGTTCTGCCAGTAGGGGCACTTCCTCTCCTCCGGCCACGCCAACGCTCAAGCAGAGCCAGGAATCAACTGATTAGCCGGGAACGGGGATCGTCCCCCAGAGCGGCTGTTGGCCACTCCCAAGCCGCGCCACCAGCAAACAACATATATCACACAAAGTCACAAAGGGTCCTAGCTGGATTTCTGCTGAGAATAAAAAACACTCTGTCTTGGTGTCCATCTTGCGGGTACGTCCCAAAATTGAGAAAGCCACAAGAATATTTGCTCTCCATCCGATTCGCCTTCCGAAGCTGCAACAAAGAGGAGCGACACCCATATGGGTGAACTGTACCAACTCACTTACAACAAAATGAAATGCCCGAGGATACGTGTGGTCTCAAAACATCTTAGCTTCGTTGCAACTCGTCCACTCTCAATTTGTTACCCCTCCTGCAAACTGAAGTGGTGGCACAGCGCCGTCGAGATGCCCCGGCTCCACCTACTGTTCGGCAAGTCAGAGGGTGGAACCCCCGCCTTGCGGAAGAAGGCATCCTTCCAAGCGAAAAGTGAGACAACTAGGCTGTAAAAACAATGAGGATTGCAAAAGGCTTTAAAGCATGTCGCAAAAAGAACAACACTGACAGGGCGCAGAACACACAGGGAAATCAAACATCAACAAAACAAAACACAGTGCTAAGCAAGCGGAGCGTCGAAGCCGGGCCGGTCCTCCACAAATAACTTGACGGCGCGCGTGGCACACGATGGGTAGGTATCCTCGAAGGCAATCTCAAAGCGCGGGGCCTTCAAGGAACTTGCCGGGCGGCCGGGCGGGCGGGCGGGTGGGTGGGTCGGGGGGGGGGGGGGCGGGGGGCGGTGGGAGAAAAATTGTATAAGGAGAATTCAAATAATTATCCATATACTATTTTCCCCAACAGTAACACAACAAACAGCAACACAAACCAGAACAACAACACAACAAAATATATAAGAACAACCAACAAGAAAATATCTAATCACAACATACAACATTCAACAAATCAAACAAGCATACCAACAAAACAGCAAAACTCTAAACCATCAAAGACACTCACCTCAAAAACACTCATCAACCAAAAAACAAAGCAGCATACCAACAAAGTAAAACAAAGCAGTCTCAATCAAAACAAAATCAAACAGCCAAAGCACGAAACAACTGAAGAAGCATACCAAGTTCAAACAACGCACTTTGAAAGAGAGAACCAAGTAAGAAAATATAATAGTATAAGTATAGTGTAGTGAAAGGCTATTCCCGAAAGCATGGCGAAGGGTTCTTCCGCTGGGTTCACTTAAGTTGTTCTCATGCGAGTCATTACAAGGTGTCATTGCAAGGAATCATCATCATGAAAATCATTGCAAGGAGTCATTGCAAAGAGTCATTGCAAGGAGTCATTGCAAGGAGTCATTGCCAGGAGTTGCAAGGAGTCATTGCAAGGAGTCATTGCAAGGAGTCATTGCAAGGAGTCATTGCAAGGAGTCATTGCAAGGAGTCATGAGAGTCATTGCGAGCTGCAAGGCAAGTGCATGGAGTCAAGTGCAAGTTGCAAGTGCAAGGAGTCAAGTGCAAGTTGCAAGTGCATGGAGTCAAGTGCAAGTTGCAAGTGCAAGGAGCCAAGTGCAATTGACTTGCGAGGAGTTAAAATCTCTTCTTAGGGCGGCGGGGTAGCGCCGACGACACTACACGAAAATCGACCCTCTGCGGGGATCGGCGTGGTCAAGGTGCAAAAACCCATGGTTTTTTACGATTTCTAAAGTTCCCGCGCGACCCTCTGCGGGGATCGGCGTGGTCGAGGTGCAAATGTCTAAAGTTTCCGCGCGACCCTCTGCGGGGATCGGCGTGGTGGAGGTGCAAAAACCCATGGTTTTTACGATTTCTAAAGTTCCCGCGCAACCCTCTGCGGGGATCGGCGTGGTCGAGGTGCAAAAACTCGAGGTTTTTAACGATTTCTAAAGTTCCCGCGCGACCCTCTGCGGGGATCGGCGTGGTCGAGGTGCAAAAACTCGAGGTTTTTTTTCGATTTCTGCGGCGCAACCCTTTGCGGGAATCGGCGTGGTCGAGGTGCAAAAACTCGAGGTTTTTGCGACTTTTGTTGTTCAAACTGGTCCTCGGGAGTTGTCTCGTGGTTCGCGCGCCTGCTCCCGGGACCGGCGGGTCGCGGGTTCGATTCCTCCCTGGTCCGCGGCCGGGCGTCGCAAGATGCAACTTGCGTTTTAAAGCAACTTGCCTAGAGCAACTTGCGCAGAGGAACTTGCACAGAGCAACTTGCGCAGACCAACTTGCACCGACCAGTTTGCGCAGAGCACCTTGCCTGGTCCTGTCTCGCGCTTGCTTCACGAATGCTTCGTGGAGGGAAAAAGAACGCATCCTGCAGCGTTGGGCCGACCTCGCTTGCGATGTTATGCTTTCGGGCCAACCGTGGTCTAGTAAAGTTTTTCCCCAAACAGTTTACTGTTGGGGTTCTTATTTCTTACAAAGAATTGATGCTGTCACGAGATGGTCTGGCCTTGTTTCCTCGGTCAGTTCTTTGTCTCCCCACCTGTTTCCTCACGCGCTTGCTGGGCTGGCCGCTGTCGCGAGATAGTCTGGCTCGGTCAGCTCTTTCTCCTCACTTGTTTCCATTTGTCTCCCCACTTGTTTCACCACGCGCTTGCTGGGCTGGATGCTGTCACGAGATGGTCTGGCTCGGTCAGCCCTTAGTGTCCCACTTGTTTGCATTTGTCTCCCCACTTTTTGTCTCACTCGCTTGCTGGGCTGGACGCCGCGACGAGACGGTCTGGCTCGGTCATGGGCTGGACGCTGTCACGAGATGGTCTGGCTCGGTCAGCCCTTTGTCTCCCCGCTTGTTTCCTTTTGTCTCCCCGCTTGTTTCCTCACTCGCTTGCTAGGCTGGATGCTGTCACGAGATGGTCTGGCTCGGTCAGCTCTTTGTCTCCACGCATGTTTTCTCACTCGCTTCGTGGGCTGGATGCCGTCACAAGATGGTCTGGCTCGGTCAGCCCTTTGTCTCCCCACTTGTTCCCAAACAGTTTAGTGCCCCGGCTTGTTTCAGCTGGATGCTGTCACAAAATGGTTTGGCTCGTCAGCTCTTTGCCTCCCCGTTTATTTCCTTTTGTCTCCCCACTTGTTTCCTCACGCGCTTGCTGGGCTGGATGCTGTCATAAGATGGTCTGGCTCGGTCAGCTCTTTTTCTCCCCACTTCTTTTCTCACTCGCTTGCTGGGCTGGGTGCTGTCACGAGACGGTCTGGCTCGGTCAGCTCTTTGTCTCCCCGCTTGTTTACCACTCGCTTGCTGGTCTGGATGCTGTCACGAGATTGTATGGCTCGGTCAGCCCTTTGTCTCCCCACTTGTTCGCATTTGTTTCCCACTTGTTTCCTCACATGCTGGCTGGGCTGGACGCTGTCACAAAATGGTCTGGCTCGCTCAGCTCGGTCAGGCTCGGTCAGCTCTGCTTCTCCCCACTTGTTTGCATTTGTCTCCCCACTTGTTTCCTCACGCCCTTCCTGAACTGGATGCTGTCACGAGATGGTCTGGCTCGGTCGGCTCTCTGTCTCCCCGCTTGTTTCCCTTTGTCTCCCCGCTTGTTTCCTCACGCGCTTGCTGGGCTGGATGCCGTCACGAGATGGTCTGTCTCGGTCAGCTCTTTGTCACTTGTTTCTTCACGCGCTTGCTAAGCTTGATGCTGTCACGAGATGGTCTGGCTCGGTCAGCTCTTTGTCTCCCGGCTTGTTTCCTTTTGTCCTCCCACTTGTTTCCTCACGTGCTTGCTGGTCTGGATGCTGTCACGAGATGGTCTGGCTCGGTCAGCTCTTTGTCTCCCCACTTGTTTCCTCGCTCTCCCCGCTTGTTTCCTTTTGTCTCCCCGCTTGTTTCCTACGCCGTCGGTCTGTCTCGGTCAGCTCTTTGTCACTTGTTTCCTCACGCGCTTGCTGGGCTTGATGCTGTCACGAGATGGTCTGGCTCGGTCAGCTCTTTGTCTCCCGGCTTGTTTCCTTTTGTCTTCCCACTTGTTTCCTCACGCGCTTGCTGGTCTGGATGCTGTCACGAGATGGTCTGGCTCGGTCAGTTCTTTGTCTCCCCACTTGTTTCCTCGCTTGCTTTCTGGGCTGGACGCTGTCACAAGATGGTCTGGCTTGGTCAGGTGCTGTTGGTGCTGCGTGAGGGTGCTGCTGCACTCCCAGACTCAGAGTTGCGCAGGGTGCTGTTGCAAGGTGCTGCAGCAGGGTTGCGCAGGGCGCAGGGTGCTGCTGCAAGGTGTGTTGGGCGCTGCTGCGTGCCAAGACTTAGAGCTGCGCAGGGTGCTTTTGCAAGGTGCTGCTGCAGGGCGCTGTTGCGCGCGGTGCTGCTGCAGGCCGAGACTCAGGATTGCTGCAGGCCGAGACGCAGAGTGCCGGAGCTGCTGCAGGCCGAGACTCAGAGTTGCGCAGGGTGCTGTTGCAGCCGTCAAAAATCGGCTGACTAGGGCTGAGTGTGTGTGTGTGTGTATGTGCTGAGAACAACTCTTGATGCAATTGAGTGTGGTTCTCACTGTTTGGGGTCGATGATGGTGTAATACAATGTTGATTTATATTATAATTAAAAAATATAAATAAACAGTTTTAATTTTTAACCAAATTTACTTTCAGCAACAATGTGATTAGAATAACTTATCAACCTTTCTACAACAATAATGTTCATATCCTTCTACTAATTTGTCTTTGTAAATTTCAACTAAATCGCCACAAATAAGATTACAAACATTAAAAGGTAATTTATTTGCGAATGCTACAGCAGTTTTGCGTTTCATATATTTATAAGGATATTTGTTGTACTTGAATGTCATTTTCCTCTTAATATATTAAGGTATTATTTCTTTAAGTCAGTCATTAAGCACAATTAAGAAAAACGACACCAGCAGAGACCCCAAACAGTTGAGGACTGACGGGCAAGCACAAACAGGCCAACAGCTTGTGGCTTTCTGCGCTTCAACGCGGATGAATCAAAATGATGCACGAATGTGTGTTGCTGGCGCGCTTCGCGCTTCAGCACTGCGCAGGAACAGAGGTTGGGCAAGCGCATGCGATAGCGGGCGAGCTCGCGCGCGTGAACGCAAGTTTGGCTGCGCAAGCGCACAGTCACATTGGCAGTTCAGACACACATGTCCAGTTCAGACACACATGTGTGTGTACATGTGGAACACATGTATACGACTGAAACAGTACACGCGGCAAGCGCCATGTGCACCCGTGAACACACACAGATGCATTCACCTGCGGCACACGCATACACGTGTTGAGCTGGAAAACCAACGTGTGCTTCTTGTAAAGCACGCACACATGTGTACACCTGGAACACACGTGTGTGTTCACCTACAACACGCTGATGTGTGCACGTAGAACACACATGTGTTCACTTGGAACACAATGAAACGCGTGTCCAATACAGACACACACATGTGTGTACACGTGGAACACACGTGTTCACCTGGAACACAAACCCCGCCGGGCTGGAAACTGTCGGGCTTTTTTGGACCGAATCTGTGTTTCGCTCAGTGCTTCCTCTTGTTTTCATCCCCAAAACACACTTAACAACCACATGTGTGTTTGGGGTCCGTGTTCTTACCTCGCTGGCAGGCGCAGCACTTCGGCTGCGAAAGGGTACCTTTTTTGCTAGAGCCTGGAGGTGTCACTTCAATCACGTAAATGTGTTACTTCAATGGATAACATGCGCATGCGCATGACTCGCAACAGTGGTTTGACCACGTCGTCATGAGATCTGGAAAAGGGTATGCGCCGGTGGGTGGGTGTGCTTACCATTGGCTGGCATGGAAAACAGTGTTGACCGAGTGCCCGTGAGTGGGTGCGCTTGTCATTGGCTGGCATGGGTTCAGTGTGCTGAGCGGGCGCGCTTGAGCGGGTGTTCTTATCATTTTGCTTGCATGGATACAGCGCGGAGCAAGTGCGCGTGAGAGGGTGTTCTTACCAGTTGGTTGGCATGGATACAGTGCTGAGCAGGCGCCCGTGGGCCGGGCATGCTTACCACTTGGCTGGCATGGATGCGGGCGCGCGTGAGCGGCTGTTCTTACTTACCATTTGACTGGCATGGGTACAGCGCTGAGCGGGTGTGCTTAGCATTTGGCTGGCATGGATACAGTGCTCAGCGGGAGCCCGTGAGCCGGGTGCGTGAGCGGGTGTGCTTACCGTGTGGCTGGCATGGATACAGCGCTGAGCGGGTGCCGGTGAGCGATTGTGCTTTACCATTTGGCTGGCATGCGGATACAGTGCTAAGCGGGCGCCTGTGAGCGGGTGTTCTTACCATTTGCCAGGCATGGATCCGACAAACGCAACGACTGCCGGCGCGCAACTGAAAAAGAACAAAAACTCCTTGCTCCGAAACATGTGTTTCGCACTGCTCCGAAACGTAGGTTTTGCACTGCTCCGAAACGTGGATTTTGCACTGACGGTTGACAGCCGGACAGCACAAACACGCGCAATAAAATAAAAGCACACATGTGTGTACATGTGGGCGTGGGACACACATATGTGCACGCGTGAGCAGACATAAATGCTCACCTAAAGCGCACACACACACATGTGCGCACCTCGAAAACAACCATGCGTTTTCTGGAGCACATGCATGTGCACACAGAACTGTGCACGTGAACACACGTCTGTGTGCACGTGGGACACACATATGTGTACACGTGAGAACACAACTATATATGTGCACCCGGAACACGCACTCACGTGCGTTCATCTGAAAACAAACATGAAACACAAATGCGCGTCCAATTGGAACACACATGTGTGTACACGTGAACACACGAATGTGTACACGTGGAACACACATATGTGTACAAATGAACACACATACATGTGCACGCGGAGCAGACCCACGCACACACGTGTTCGTCTAATCCGCCGACCCTTTCTCTAAAAAGGGGAGGCGCACGGGAAGGGTGGTGGGCGCATAAGTATAACCAAAGCTTCATCCTCATCAGCATCAGCAGCTACGATGATTGTTATCGCCACGGTCATCGTCATCATCATCATCCTTATCATCATCTGTTTCTTATTCATCATTATCATCATGGTCGTCGTCATCTCTTATCACGCAGCATGGGTGATGCGATGATAGTTCTCATCACAGCCGTTAGTGCTGCTAAGGATGCTACGATGATAGCTATCATCCTTGTCATCATCTTTCTCATCATCTGATCATCACCTAGGATCATCTAATATCTCATCATATATAGAAATCAAAAGGGACGTTAGACCTCCTTGGCAATGCAAAGGATGCGATGATGATAGTTATCCAGGAACCAGTAGATATGCAGAGGATGTTGTGATGCTAGTTGTCATGACGCGGATGATAACGATCATCACGCCCGTGCCATTATCATCATGGTCGTCGTCATCTCTTATCACGCAGCATTGGTGATGCAGGGGATGCTGCGATGATCGTTATCATGACAGCCGTTAGTGCTGCTAAGGATGCTACGATGATAGTTATCATCCTTGTCATCATCTTTCTCATCATCTGATCATCACCTAGCATCATCTAATATCTTATTATATATAGAAATCAAAAGGGACGTTAGACATCCTTGGCAATGCAAAGGATGCGATGATGATAGTTATCAAGGAACAAGTAGTGATGCAGAGGATGTTGTGATAATAGTTGTCATGACGCGGATGATAACGATCATCTCGCCCCCATTATCATCATGGTCGTCGTCATCTCGTATCACGCAGCATTGGTGATGCAGGGGATGCTGCGATGATAGTTATCATCACAGCCGTTAGTGATGCTATAAGGAGGCTACGATGATAGTTATCATCCTTGTCATCGTCTTTATCATCATCTGATCATCACCTAGCATCATCTAATATCTTATTATATATAGAAATCAAAAGGGACGTTAAGACATCCTTGGCAATGCAAAGGATGCGATGATGATAGTTATCCAGGAACCAGTAGTGATGCAGAGGATGTTGTGATGCTAGTTGTCATGACGCGGATGATAACGATCATCACGCCCGTGCCAGTATCATCATGGTCGTCGTCATCTCTTATCACGCAGCATTGGTGATGCAGAGGATGCTGCGATGATAGTTATCATCACAGCCGTTAGTGCTGCTAAGGGTGCTACGATGATAGTTATCATCCTTGTCATCATCTTTCTCATCATCTGATCATCACCTAGCATCATCTAATATCTTATTATATATAGAAATCAAAAGGGACGTTAGACATCCTTGGCAATGCAAAGGATGCGATGATGATAGTTATCCAGGAACCAGTAGTTGTCATGACGCGGATTCGGATGATAAAAATCATCACGCCCGTGCCATTATCATCATGGTCGTCGTCATTTCTTATCAGGCAGCATTAGTGATGCAGAGGATGCCTCGCCCCCGCCGGGATTCGAGCCCCGGGCCAGGGTGCTGCTGAGGGAGGTACCTCAAATTATAAAATATTAATTTGAGGTGCTTTCCCTGACAAAAAGCTCGCTTGAAAAGAGACACAAGGATGCCACTGAACAATTGGGCAATGGATGACTGTCGTGATAACGATCATCGTAGAAACGATGACATCGCGGAATCGGTGACTTGTGACGCTGAAACGACGACGCGTGCCGCAGACACAATGACCTCTGCCACACAAACGATGACATACCTCGCAGAACCGAGGAAACAGTCATCTGTCACAGAAACGATGACATTTTTGTCAGGGAAAGCACCTCAAATTAATATATTTTTAAATTGAGGTGTGGGAGTGGCATCCTTGTGAGTCTTTTGTCAGGGGGAGCACCTCAAAAAAAAAAATGGTGTGGGAGACTTTGTTTTGGGCTGCATCATCGTCATCATCATCATCCTTCTCATCATCATACGGCCGGCTGAGTCACAATCAAGACCAGGTTAAAACATGCAAGTAAAAATCAAAAGGGCAGCTGCGCCCATTGATTGGGGCTGTTTCCCGAACTTCCCTTTCCTAGGCCCAACAAGCCAGCCGATTCGTGCGCCGAGAGCTACCCACGAAGGGGTCGGCGGCGCAGGGTGGCAGCCCTTAAATCCGGCCACCGGACGTGATCGGGCCGCAGGCCAAAGCCCGTTAGGGCTTACCTTCAGGTATAAGGCCGCGCGCCCCATGCCGCCGACCATGAGCGGACCATGCTCCGACCATGCGGGTACGTTTTGGGCTGGGCCCTCCCTTATAAGGGGCGAAGGATTTGCGGATTGGTTTAGGCGATTTTTGTAGCATCTCCCCGCAGCATCCAAAAACGAGTCCAAAAACGAGTATTTTTGGGGGGTGCCTAATACTGGACAACACCCCCAGCAATGCCAGCATCATCCCGGATGATGCGGATGATGCTATGCATGCTGGCGATGCGAAACAAGGGGCTGAAAGGAAACAGGAGTGACTGGAAGTGAACGAAATGCAAGTCAAAGGCATTGCACGAAAATGAAGAGGGCGCTGGAGAGAAACCAAGCTGCAGGAAAATGCAAGGACGAAAAGGGAAAGGAATGCGAATGAAGGAGTCTTCAAGGAAATGAAGGGAGCTGAAGCGGCAGTGAAGTGGAAGGAAGTGAAGGGACATGAAAGGAAACTTAGAGGGAAAGGAGATGAAAGAACGGGAAGGGGTGCCCGGTGGCCGGCTGTGTCGCGTCAGCGTGTAAATCCGGCCACCGGACGTGATCGGGCCGCAGGCCAAAGCCCGGCAGGGCTTACCTTCAGGTATAAGGCCGCGCGCCCCATGCCGCCGACCATGCGCGGACCATGAAGGTAGGTTTTGCGCTGGGCCCGCCCTTGTAAGGGGCGAAGGATTTGCGGATTGGTTTCGGCGATTTTTGTAGCATCTCCCCGCGGCGTCCAAAAACGAGCGTTTTTAGGGGGTGCCTAATACTGGACAACACCCCCAGCATTGCCAGCATCATCCCGGATGATGCGGATGATGTTATGCATGCTGGCGATGCGGGGATGCTGGTGATGGCGTCTAAGTCGTGCCAATTTTGCCGAAAACGTGCAACCTGAAAAACTTAAAATCTAAAGTGGATGGAAATGGATGGAAAATGGCCTGGCTTGAAATCTCAAAATTCTAAAGTCTTAGATTCTTAAAATCTTAAATTAAAATCTAACAATCAATCTTAGAATCTCCAGATCTTAAAATCTTAGAACTTAGAATCTTAAAATCTAAAAATATATAAACTTCCTAAAGTCTTCGAATCTTGAAATCTGAAAAAACCTTATGTCTTAGAATCTTGAGATCTTAAAACCTTAATTCTTAAACCATTGAAACCTTAAATTCCGAAAGTCTTCAAATCTGAGACCCTTAGAATCTCAAAGTTTTTAGAATATTGAAATCTTAACATCTACTCATCGGACTTACAGGAAAGGGAAGTGACAGAAACCCTCATGTCTTTGAATCTTCAGATGTTAAAATCTTTAAATATGAAACTTCTAAATTCTCAAAATCTTAAAATCTCAGAATCTTAAAAGCTTCAAAAACTTAAATTCTTTAAATCTCGAACTATTGCAATCTGAAAATCTTAAAGTCATAAACAAGTAAAATATAATAAAATTCCTTCAATCCGGGCAATATTCTTGACATCTTAAGATCTTAAAATCTTAAATTCCGAAAGTCGCCAAATCTGAAAATCTCACAAAAATACAATCTTAAAGCCTTGGATGGAAAATGGCTGGGCAATGGCCTGGCTGTTATAACCTTCAAAAACCTTAAAACCTTTGAATCTTAAAACCTCAATTCTTCAACCATTGAAACCTTAAATTCCGAAAGTCTTCAAATCTGAGACCCTTAGAATCTCAAAGTTTTTAGAATTTTAAGATCTTAACATCTACTCATCGGACTTACAGGAAAGGGAAGTGACAGAACGGGCAGGGCAAGGTGCCCGGTCCGGCTGTGTCGCGTCAGCGTGTAAATCCGGCCACCGGACGTGATCGGGCCGCAGGCCAAAGCCCGGTAGGGCTTACCTTCAGGTATAAGGCCGCGCGCCCCATGCCGCCGACCATGAGCGGACCATGCGCAGAACATGCGCATACGTTTTATGCTGGGCCCTCTCTTATAAGGGGCGAAGGATTTGCGGATTGGTTTAGGCGATTTTTGTAGCATCTTTCCGCAGCGCCCAAAAACGAGTCCAAAAGCGAGTATTTTTGGGAGGTGCCTAATACTGGACTACACCCCCAGCATTGCCAGCATCATCCCGGATGGTGCGGATGATGCTATGCATGCTGGCGATGCGCAACAAGGGGCTGAAGTCAAAGGAATTGCACGAAAATGAAGAGGGCACTGGAGAGAAACCGAGATGCAGGAAAATGCACGGGCAGAACGCGAAGGGAACCGGACAGCGGGAACGAAAAGGGAAAGGAATGCGAATAAACAATTCATGGGAAATGGCTGGATGGAATGGGCTGGAAAAAGGATGGACAAAAAGGATGCAAAATTGATGGAAATGAAGGGGCGTTGATGAAAAAAATGCGGGAAATGGATGGAAAATGTGTGGACAATTGATGGAAAGTTCCTGGAAAATGCATTGATGGAATGAATGGAAAAAGGATTGCAACAGGGTGCAACAATTGAGCATCCATGGCGGACATTGCTTCGGATGATGCAGTCGATGCAGGGGGTGCTGTCCACGCCGGTCAGAGACGTGTGGGGAAATGAAGGGACAGGTGAATGGAAATGGATCGGAAATGTCTGGAAAATGGATGTCAAAGGAATTGCACGAAAATGAAGAGGGCACTGGAGAGAAACCGAGATGCATGGAAAATGCACGGGCAGAACGTGAAGGGAGCCGGACAGCGGAAACGAAAAGGGAAAGGAATGCGTACAAACAATTCATGGGACATGGCTGGATGGAATGGGCTGGAAAAAGGATGGACAAAAAGGATGCAAAATTGATGGAAATGAAGGGGCGTTGATGAAAAAAATGCGGGAAATGGAGGGAAAGGGGATGGAAAATGTGTGCACAATTGATGCAAAGTTGCTGGAAAATGCATTGCTGGAGTGAATGGAAAAAGGATTGCAATCGGGTGCAACAATTGAGCATCCATGGCGGACATTGCTTCGGATGATGCAGTCGATGCAGGGGGTGCTGTCCACGCCGGTCAGAGACGTGTGGGGAAATGAAGGGACAGGTGAATGGAAATGGATCGGAAATGTCTGGAAAATGGATGTCAAAGAATTGCACGAAAATGAAGAGGGCACTGGAGAGAAACCGAGATGCATGGAAAATGCACGGGCAGAACGTGAAGGGAGCCGGACAGCGGGAACGAAAAGGGAAAGGAATGTCGTACAAACAATTCATAGGAAATGGCTGGATGGAATGGGCTGGAAAAAGGATGGACAAAAAGGATGCAAAATTGATGGAAATGAAGGGGCGTTGATGAAAAAAATGCGGGAAATGGAGGGAAAGGGGATGGATGGAAAATGTGTGCACAATTGATGCAAAGTTCCTGGAAAATGCATTGATGGAATGAATGGAAAAAGGATTGCAATAGGGTGCAACGATTGAGCATCCATGGCGGACATTGCTTGGGATGATGCAGTCGATGCAGGGGGTGCTGTCCACGCCGTTCAGGGACGTGTGGGGAAATGAAGGGAAAGGCGACTGGAAATGGATCGCAAATGTCTGGAAAATGGATGGAAACTTCATGGAAGCTGGATGGAAAGTTGCTGGAGCATGCAGGGGGCGCTGTCCGTGCCGGTAAGGGACATGTGGGGAAATGAAGGGAAAGGTGGATGGAAATGGATTGTGGAAAATGGATGAAAACTTCATGGAAAATGGATGGAACATTGCTGGACAGTGGATGGAAACTTCGTGGAAAATGGGTGGGCAATAGATGGACACTTGCCGGGAAAATGGATGGCAAATGATGGAATGCATGGACAAAGGATGGAAATGCATGGAAAACAGCTGGATAATGTATGGAAAATTGAGGCTTCTTTTTTTTTTAACACTTTCCATGCGGAGTCAAAAACCCGAGCGGTTT
>CAUJNA010000925.1:0-90730 GCA_963377175.1 Effrenium voratum | reverse complement strand
CTTACAGGAAAGGGAAGTCACAGAACGAGCAGGGCAAGGTGCCCGGTGGCCGGCTGTGTCGCGTCAGCGTGTAAATCCGGCTACGCCTCCTTGGGGTAGCATGTCACCGCTAGGCAATTAGCCTGCTAGCTTTAGCTATAGGGGCTGCACCCTGGTGCCGCCGACCCTCGCCGAACTTTTGCGCTGCGCCAAGCTGGGCCACCCTTATAAGGGGCGAAGGATTTGCGGATTTGTTCAGGCGATTTGGCGGCTTTTTGAGCATCTCCCCGCGGAGTCAAAAAACGAGTGTTTTTTGGGGGGTGCCCATAGTGGACAACATCCCCGGCATCACCTGCATCATCCGCATCCTTGGCGGACATTGCTGCGGATGATGCCGGTGATAGCGGGGGATGCTGGGGATGTTGTCCCCGAAGTCGGGCCAACTTTGCCGAAAACGCGCAACCTGAAAATCTTAAAATCTTAAAGTGGATGGAAAATGGATGGAAAATGGCCTGGATTGAAATCTCAAAATCCTAAAGTCTTAGATTCTTAAAATCTTAAATTAACATCTAACAATCAATCTTAGAATCTCGAGATCTTAAAATCTTCGAAAATAGAATCTTAAAAACTGAAAATATAAAAACATCCTAAAGTCTTCGAATCTTGAAACCTTACAAACCTTATGTCTTAGAATCTTGAGATCTTAAACTCTTAACATATGAAATTCCTAAAGTCTTACAATCTTAAAATCTCAGAATCTTAAAAAGCTTTAAAAACATAAATTCTTTAAATCTCGACCTATTGCAATCTGAAAATCTTAACTTCATAAACAAGTAAAATATAATAAAATTCCTTCAATCCGGGCTATATCTTGAACTCCTTAAACTCTTAATCTTGAAACTTTGAAGCCTTGAAATCTTGAGATCTTAAAATCTTAAATTCCGAAAGTCGCCAAATCTGAAAATCTCCGAAAAATCAAATCTTTTAGCCTTCGAAATCTGATAATAGATGGAAAATGGCTGGGCAATGGCCTGGCTGTTATAACCTTCAAAAACTTTAAATCGTTGAATCTTAAAACCTTAATTCTTAAACCATTGAACCTTAAATTCCGACAGTCTTCAAATCTGAGACCCTTAGAATCTCAAAGTTTTTAGAATCTGAAAATCTTAACATCTACTAATCGGACTTACAGGAAAGGGAAGAGACAGAACGAGCAGGGCAAGGTGCCCGGTGGCCGGCTGTGTCGCGTCAGCGTGTAAATCCGGCCACCGGACGTGATCGGGCCGCAGGCCAAAGCCCGTTAGGGCTTACCTTCAGGTATAAGGCCGCGCGCCCCATGCCGCCGACCATGCGCGGACCATGACCAGAACATGCGCATACGTGTTATGCTGGGCCCTCCCTTATAAGGGGCGAAGGATTTGCGGATTGGTTTAGGCGTTTTTGTAGCATCTCCCCGCAGCATCCAAAAACGAGTCCAAAAACGAGTATTTTTGGGGGGGTGCCTAATACTGGACAACACCCCCAGCATTGCCAGCATCATCCCGGATGATGCGGATGATGCTATGCATGCTGGCGATGCGGGGGATGCTGGGGATGTTGTCCCCTAAGTCGGGCCAATTTTGCCGAAAACGTGCAGCCTGGAAATCTTAAAATCTCAAGTGGATGGAAAATGGCCTGGATTGAAATCTCAAAATCCTAGTCTTAGATTCTTAAAATCTAACAATCAATCTTAGAATCTCAAGATCTTAAAATCTTAGAACTTAGAATCTTAAAATCTGAAAATATAAAAACCTAAAGTCTTCGAATCTTGAAACCTTACAAACCTTATGTCTTAGAATCTTGAGATCTTAAACTCTTAACATATGAAATTCCTAAAGTCTTACAATCTTAAAATCTCAGAATCTTAAAAAGCTTTAAAAACTTAAATTCTTTAAGCCTCGAACAATTGAAATGTGAAAATCTCAAAATATTAAAACGTTACATTCCTTCAATCCGGGCTAGATTTTAACTTCCTTAAACTCTTAATCTTGAATTATTGAAATCTTGAAACCTTAAGATCTTAAAATTACAACCTTAGAAGATAGAACCTTGCAACCTGAAAATATAAACATCCTCAAGTCTTCGAATCTTGACTTCTTAAAACCCTCATGTCGTTGAATCTTCAGATGTTAAAATGTTAAAATATGAAATTCCTAACTTCTCAAAGTCTTAAAATCTCAGACTCTGAAACTTAGATTCTTTAAATCTCGAACTATTGCAATCTGAAAATCTTAAATTCATAAACAAGCAAAATATAATAAAATTCCTTCAATCCGGGCTATATTCTAAATTCCTTAAACTCTTAATCTTGAAATATTGAAGTCTTGACATCTTAAGATCTTACAATCTTAAATTCCGAAAGTCGCAAAATCTGAAAATCTCACAAAAAAAACCTTAAAGCCTTCGAAATCTGATACTGGATGGAAAATGGCTGGGCAATGGCCTGGCTGTTATAACCTTCAAAAACCTTAAATCTTTGAATCTTAAAACCTTAATTCTTAAACCATTGAAACCTTAAATTCCAAAAGTCTTCAAATCTGAGACCCTTAGAATCTCAAGGTTTTTAGACTTTGTAAATCTTAACATCTACTCATCGGACTTACCGGAAAGGGAAGTGACAGAACGGGCAGGGCAAGGTGCCCGGTGGCCGGCTGTGTCGCGTCAGCGTGTAATCCGGCCACCGGGGGGCTTCAGACCCCGTGGTCCGTGATACGGCCGAAGGCCTAGGCCCGCAGGGCCTACCTTCAGGTATAAGGCCGTCCGCCCCACGCCGCCGACCCACCGCCGAACTTTTGCGCTGCGCCAAGCTGGGCCCACCCTTATAAGGGGCGAAGGATTTGCGGATTTGTTCAGGCAATTCTTGGCGGCTTTCCCCGCGGAGTCAAAAAACGAGTGTTTTTGGGGGGTGCCCATAGTGGACAACATCCCCGGCATCACCTGCATCATCCTCATCCTTGGCGGACATTGATGCGGATGATGCCGGTGATGCGGGGGATGCTGGGGATGTTGTCCCCTAAGTCGGGCCAACTTTGCCGAAAACGTGCAACCTGAAAATCTTAAAATCTTAAAGTGGATGGAAAATGGCCTGGATTGAAATCTCAAAATCCTAAAGTCTTAGATTCTTAAAATCTTAAATTAAAATCTAACAATCAATCTTCGAATCTCGAGATCTTAAAATCTTCGAACATAGAATCTTAAAATCTGAAAATATAAAAACATCCTAAAGTCTTCGAATCTTGAAATCTTAAAACCCTTATGTCTTAGAATCTTGCGATCTTAAACTCTTAAAATATGAAATTCCTACAGTCTTAAACTCTTACTCTTGAAATTTGGAATTCTTGAAACCTCAAGACCTTAAACTTACAACCTTAGAAGATCGAATCTTACAATCTGAAAATATAAACATCCTAAAGTCTTCGAATCTTGACTTCTTAAAACCCGACTATCTTTGAATCTTCAGATGTTAAAATCTATAAATATGAACTTCCTAAATTCTCAAAGTCTTAAAATCTCAGAATCTGAAAAGCTTTCAAAACTCAAATTCTTTAAATCTCGAACTATTGCAATCTGAAAATCTTAACTTCATAAACAAGTAAAATAGAATAAAATTCCTTCAATCCGGGCTATATTTTAAATTCCTTAAACTCTTAATCTTGAAACTTTGAAGCCTTGAAATCTTGAGATCTTAAAATCTTAAATTCCGCAAGTCGCCAAATCTGAAAATCTCCGAAAAATAAAATCTTAAAGCCTTCGAAATCTGACAATAGATGGAAAATGGCTGGGCAATGGCCTGGCTGTTATAACCTTCAAAAACTTTAAATCATTGAATCTTAAAACCTTAATTCTTAAACCATTGAAACCTTAAATTCCGACAGTCTTCAAATCTGAGACCCTTAGAATCTCAAAGTTTTTAGAATCTGAAAATCTTAACATCTACTAATCGGACTTACAGGAAAGGGAAGTGACAGAACGGGCAGGGCAAGATGCCCGGTGGCCGGCTGTGTCGCGTCAGCGTGTAAATAAACGGCTCACACAAGAGGGGCTCCAAAACCACAACTAAATCCAGGGGTCGGCGGCGGCAGCCCTTAAATCCGGCCACCGGACGTGATCGGGCCGTTGGCCAAAGCCCGTTAGGGCTTACCTTCAGGTATAAGGCCGCGCGCCCCATGCCGCCGACCATGCGCAGAACATGCGCATACGTGTTATGCTGGGCCCTCCCTTATAAGGGGCGAAGGATTTGCAGATTGGTTTAGGCGATTTCCGAGGATTTTTGTAGCATCTCCCCGCAGCGCCCAAAACCGAGTCCAAAAACGAGCATTTTTAGGGGGTGCCTAATACTGGACAACACCCCCAGCATTGCCAGCATCATCCTGGATGATGCGGATGATGTTATGCATGCTGGCGATGCGGGTGATGCTGGGGATGTTGTCCCCTAAGTCGGGCCAATTTTGCCGAAAACGTGCAACCTGAAAATCTTAAAATCTAAAGTGGATGGAAAATGGATGGAACATGGCCTGGATTGAAATCTCAAAATCCTAAAGTCTTAGATTCTTAAAATCTTAAATTCAAATCTAACAATCAATCTTAGAATCTCAAGATCTTAAAATCTTAGAACTTAGAATCTTAAAATCTGAAAATATAAAAAAAACTCCTAAAGTCTTCGAATCTTGAAACCTTAAAAACCTTATGTCTTAGAATCTTGAGATCTTAAACTCTTAAAATATGAAATTCCTAAAGTCTTACACTCTTAAAATCTCGGAATCTTAAAAAGCTTTAAAACTTAAATTATTTAAGCCTCGAACAATTGAAATCTGAAAATCTTAAATTATTAAAATATTACCTTCCTTCAATCCGGGCTATATTTTAAATTCCTTAAACTCTTAATCTTGAATTTTTGAAATCTTGAAACCTTAAGATCTTAAGATTACAACCTTAGAAGTTAGAATCTTACAACCTGAAAATATAAACATCCTAAAGTCGTCGAATCTTGACTTCTTAAAACCCTCATGTCTTTGAATCTTCAGATGTTCAAAACTTAAAATATGAAATTCCTAAATTCTCAAAATCTTAAAATCTCAGAATCTTAAAAGTTTCAAAAACTTAAATTCTTTCAATATCGAACTATTGCAATCTGAAAATCTTAAATTCATAAACAAGTAAAATATAATAAAATTCCTTCAATCCGGGCTATATTTTAAATTCATTAAACTCTTAATCTTGAAATTTTGAAGTCTTGACATCTTAAGATCTTAAAATCTTAAATTCCGAAAGTCGCCAAATCTGAAAATCTCACAAAAATGAAATCTTAAAGCCTTCGAAATCTGATACTGGATGGAAAATGGCTGGGCAATGGCCTGGCTGTTATAACCTTCAAAAACCTTAAATCTTTGAATCTTAAAACCTTAATTCTTAAACCATTGAAACCTTAAATTCCGAAAGTCTTCAAATCTGAGACCCTTAGAATGTCAAAGATTTTAGAATTTTAAAATCTTAACATCTACTAATCGGACTCACAGAAAGGGAAGTGACAGAACGGGCAGGGCAAGGTGCCCGGTGGCCGGCTGTGTCGCGTCAGCGTGTAAATCCGGCCACCGGACGTGATCGGGCCGCAGGCCAAAGCCCGGTAGGGCTTACCTTCAGGTATAAGGCCGCGCGCCCCATGCCGCCGACCATGAGCGGACCATGCGCAGAACATGCGCATACGTTTTATGCTGGGCCCTCCCTTATAATGGGCGAAGGATTTGCGGATTGGTTTAGGCGATTTTTGTAGCATCTTTCCGCAGCGCCCAAAAACGAGTCCAAAAGCGAGTATTTTTGGGGGGTGCCTAATACTGGACTACACCCCCAGCATTGCCAGCATCATCCCGGATGATGCGGATGATGCTATGCATGCTGGCGATGCGAGACAAGGGGCTGAAGTCAAAGGAATTGCACGAAAATGAAGAGGGCACTGGAGAGAAACCGAGATGCAGGAAAATGCACGGGCAGAACGTGAAGGGAACCGGACAGCGGGAACGAAAAGGGAAAGGAATGCGAATAAACAATTCATGGGAAATGGCTGGATGGAATGGGCTGGAAAAAGGATGGACAAAAAGGATGCAAAATTGATGGAAATGAAGGGGCGTTGATGAAAAAAATGCGGGAAATGGATGGAAAATGTGTGGACAATTGATGGAAAGTTCCTGGAAAATGCATTGATGGAATGAATGGAAAAAGGATTGCAACAGGGTGCAACAATTGAGCATCCATGGCGGACATTGCTTCGGATGATGCAGTCGATGCAGGGGGTGCTGTCCACGCCGGTCAGAGACGTGTGGGGAAATGAAGGGAAAGGTGAATGGAAATGGATCGGAAATGTCTGGAAAATGGATGTCAAAGGAATTGCACGAAAATGAAGAGGGCACTGGAGAGAAACCAAGATGCATGGAAAATGCACGGGCAGAACGTGAAGGGAGCCGGACAGCGGAAACGAAAAGGGAAAGGAATGCGTACAAACAATTCATGGGACATGGCTGGATGGAATGGGCTGGAAAAAGGATGGACAAAAAGGATGCAAAATTGATGGAAATGAAGGGGCGTTGATGAAAAAAATGCGGGAAATGGAGGGAAAGGGGATGGAAAATGTGTGCACAATTGATGCAAAGTTCCTGGAAAATGCATTGCTGGAATGAATGGAAAAAGGATTGCAATCGGGTGCAACAATTGAGCATCCATGGCGGACATTGCTTCGGATGATGCAGTCGATGCAGGGGGTGCTGTCCACGCCGTTCAGGGACGTGTGGGGAAATGAAGGGAAAGGTGACTGGAAATGGATCGCAAATGTCTGGAAAATGGATGGAAACTTCATGGAAGCTGGATGGAAAGTTGCTGGAGCATGCAGGGGGCGCTGTCCGTGCCGGTAAGGGACATGTGGGGAAATGAAGGGAAAGGTGGATGGAAATGGATTGTGGAAAATGGATGAAAACTTCATGGAAAATGGATGGAACATTGCTGGACAGTGGATGGAAACTTCGTGGAAAATGGGTGGGCAATAGATGGACACTTGCCGGGAAAATGGATGGCAAATGATGGAATGCATGGACAAAGGATGGAAATGCATGGAAAACAGCTGGATAATGTATGGAAAATTGAGGCTTCTTTTTTTTTTAACACTTTCCATGCGGAGTCAAAAACCCGAGCGGTTTTTTGAGGGGGGGGGGGGGCGCCCATAGTGGACAACATCCTGGCAGCACCTGCATCCTCCGGAAATTCCCCATGGTCTGCACTTCCCCTTGCCCCAACTTGGGTGACCCGCCACAAGGCTTGTTGCGAGACCACCAAACCCACCGAGATCATAACACAAGCCTTGGTTGTTAGACCAGAAGCCTAGCACGAAAAAACCTGCCAACGGCCCGCTAGACAGTGAGACGCAGACAACAGAAGAGGTGTCTCAAATGATCACATCACATGTTTGCCACGGCCTTTTTCTTTCTGCCGCGCCAACACGTCTTGAACGATAATGACGCTTGCTCCAAGCTAGGCTTGTCCGAGCAGCACGCTTGGGCCGAGCTGCATGCTCGCATGGCCGGAGCCACGTTCTGGCTGGCTCTGCTCCTGTGGCTGGAAGTTTTTTTCTCACTTGCCTTGAAACTTCGCTTTTGAGTTTTAATTCCTTTGTGCGGACAAGCCCCTGCGCAACCTGAGCATAACTTTGGTCCGGCCTGTCTGACTTGTGTCGAAGCTCAGCCCTGCTTGTGGCGCTTTTGGCCGGGAGTCTCACTTGGCTTGCGCGCGCACTCACGGCACACCCAGGAGGGCCAACGTCTGGCGCGGTACTCATCCCTGCGGGGGCGCGCTCGCCCACCCCCCCTGGCATGGCGGGAAGGCGCAGTTGTTGCACCAAGAGTCTGCGTTGGCCGTCCTTGCCAAGCTTCCGCCGCATTGGCTGCACGCGTTTGCGGCACACTGGTTGCAAGTCCAGTTGGGGCACACTCTGGCACGATACACTCCCGCTCGCGGGCGGGCAAGTCCACACCCGCCCTGGCACGGCGGGAAGGCGCAGTTGTCACACCAAGAGTCTGCGTTGGCCGTCTTTGGCAAGTCTCCGCCGCATTGGCTGCACGTGTTTGCGGCAAACTGGTCGCAAGTCCAGTTGGGACAGACTCTGGCGCGGTACTCTCCTTTGCGTGGACGGGCTTGTCCACACCCGCCCTGGCATGGCGGGAAAGCGCAGCTCTCGCACCACGAGTCTGCGTGCGCTGTCTGTAGCAAGTCTCCACCGCATTGGCTGCACTTGTTGGCGGCACACCTGTTGCAGACCCAAGTGGGGCGATTTTTGGCGTGGTACGCACTTTTTCGCGGGCGCGCGTGTCCGCACCCGCCCTGGCACGGCGGGAAGGCGCAGTTGTCGCACCATGTGCCGGGCGTTGCATATTTGGGCAAGGCGTTGCCGCATTGCTGGCACGCTTTGGCCGGCGGCTGCGCCGGCGGCTTGGCGTTCCGCGTGGCACAGACCCTGCAGATCCCCGCGTTGGTTTCTGAGTCGAGCCCGGTCACGTGGCTTCGAGACTTCCAGTGACCGCACTGCTTGCACTTGGCTGCCTTTGTGGCTCTGATCGGTGCAGCTGCTTCACACTGCTTGCAGCGGGCACGGCGCAGCTCCTTCGTGCGTTTCTTTCTGAGAATCTCATCTAAGTTGAAGTGTGCCAGTGTGCGCTTTTGGCCTTTTTTGGCGGCATCGCACTTGGAGCAGGCGAGAGGCTTGGCGCTGCATATCTTGCAGAAACCTGGCTCTGTCATTGGCACTACGTGGCACCATGCGCACAAAGTATCGCCGCACCCTGCTTGGCGGGCACTTTGCGCGACACGCGCGGCACACCCTGTCCATGCCCTGCGCCACGACGCTGAAGCGGGCGGCGTCTTCGTTCGCCAAGAAAGCGGTCAGGGGCTTGAGCGACTCCTGACCTGCGCGCGCTACGCTGCAGAGGCGACAGCTCAGCAGCACTTCTGGGTGCCGGCTGCGTTGCTTGGCTTCCTGCTGGAACCTCACCTTGGCTTCTTCCAAGGTAATGGTCTGCCGGTGCGTTTCGAGCAGCGTGCGCGGGCCTGTGAGATCGCCTTGGCCCAAGAGGTTGGGCCCAAATGGCCGGCTCACGCACAAGTCCTCGGCGCGCTTCACGCGAGACAAACACATGTAGGCACTATGAACTACTATGGTACGAGAGGGGGCCACGACCTGGTCTTTCACTCGGAGCTGCGAGACGCACTCTTTGCGAGTGGCCTGCCCTTCGTCGTCAGCGTCAACGACGTGCCGGAGGCCCGGGAGCTCTACAGCAGGGCCGACTCCATCACAAGCCTGTGCTCGGGCAAGAACAGTTCCAAGCCCGAGCTGCTTGTAGTGCACCGGGGCAATCCTGTTGCCAGCACAGGAATGGGTGAAGCAATCCTGCGCCCAGCCCAGGATTGAAGGGGCAATCCTGTGCCCACGCCAGGATTGACGGCAAAGCGAGTAATGGTGAAAAAAAACACTCCGGAAGCGAGGCTGCGAGGACCGACCCGCTGCCGGACCTTCGGCGCTGGCCCGGTGATGGGTTTTTCGGGCAATCCTGTGCCCACGCCAGGATTGACGGCTGGGCGTGTGAATGGTGAAAAAAAACACTCTGTCAGCGATGCTGCGAGGACGGCATCGCTGACAGACATTCGGCGCTGGCCCGGTGATGGGTTTTCGGGCAAAATACCGAAGTCGGAATTCCGACCTCGGTGTAGAGCGAAGTCGGAATTCCGACCTCGGTGTGGTGCAGGCTCGGCAGGCTGGAGGCTTCTATGCCGGGCAGGTGGCGCGGCCGGGAGGCTTCTATGCCAGGCAGGTGGCGCGGCCGGGGACCAACCATTTTTTGGTTGCTGCCGCGTGGAGTTCGGAACTGGAAACAGGCATGTCCCATTTTTTGGGCCCTGCCCGCGTGGAGTTCCGCGTACAGTTCCGCGTGGAGGCAGGCCCGGCACCGTGCCGGCGGCCAGGCGCCGCAGCAAATCGGGTTGTCCGCGTTGTCCGCAGTGGGTGGTAGAATCCCCCACTGCGGACAACCTCTCTCTTTAGAGGGCGTTTCCCAAATGGATTCTATTCTACCTGAGAGGCTCCTGGCACTCGTCCGTCCAGCATTTGACCTCGTTTGCGAAGGATTCGAAGTCTAAAACGCTGCGTGCAGGCGTGTGGCTGCAAAATAATGACCCCTAGATATGCGCCGCAATTTGGCTCCAGGTTGCATTTCAAGCGATGTCAAGCTTTGCCAAAGGAAACCCCTTTTCCCTTTTTTTCGGGGACCCCTTTTTTTGGGACCCCTTGTTTTCTTTTTTTTTGTTTTTTTCTTAGCCCTGCAAAGGTTGGCTCGCTTGAAATGCAACCTGGAGCCAAATTGCAAGCATATCTAGGGGTCATTATTTTGCAGCCACACGCCTGCACGCAGCGTTTTAGACTTCGAATCCTTCGCAGGACGAGGTCAAATGCTGGACGGACGAGTGCTAGGAGCCTCTCAGGTAGAATAGAATCCATTTGGGAAACGCCCTCTAAAGAGAGAGTGCGTCGCCTTTCAGTGTAAGGCCGCTGCTGAGCTGCGTGGCGGGCTGGCGCATGTGTCCTGTCGAGGCGCTGGTGCGCAGCGGGGCGTTTCCCTCACCTTTGCGCAGGAAGCAGACACACGTGCTTTGGGACCATGCGACGATCTGGCTCGATGTTGTGGGATGCAAGGCAGCGGGCTACGTCGCCCTGTCCAGGGTCCGAAGCGACGGGGACTACCTCATCGCCGGCCCAGTAAGCGCAAAGTGTTTCACTCCAGCCATGTAGGAGCAGTTGCCGAATCCACGTTGCGAAGTTGAAAAAGAGGCGCTTGCTAGGATGAGAGACGTTGTTTGAAAAGCGTTTAGCCCTGGAACAAACACAAAGAAGAGCCCGTCCGCGCCAGTTTCCAGCCCGCTTTTTCAATGCCCGGACAGAGTCTGTCCCAACAGAGCCCGAAACGGTGGTTCGGGTGGCTCTAGGCCAGCCAGTCTTTTGCTGGCAACGCGCGGCTTTGCGAATTGCTGTGACTTCGGCTAAATAGTGTTCATAGAGGCCCCTCCGGCTGGCCAAAAGCGACCTCGCTGGCAAAAGTTCGTGGCTTTAGGGTATTACACTTTAGAGCTTCGCTCAAGGGCGCCTTCACGGGCGGCGCCCACATGTGTCCCCTGGATGCCTTGCCGGGGGGCCGCAAGCTTTGGCGCAGGCTCACGCCGATAAAGCTGTATAGCGGCCAGCGGGAGGCTTTACCCTCCCGCAAATGGTTACACCGTCAGATCAATCTGTATGGGCTCTCACAGCTCAGCTGCTCGGCCGCTGCCTGGTCTCGGCAGCCGCCGCTCGGCCGGCGCTGTATAGCGCGAAAGCCGTCCTCGCTGAGGAGGCTTTCAAGCCGAGGAAAGGAAACTCGGAGCGCGTCGCTAAACGGCCTTGCGACCGGCGCGCGTTCCTCGGCCATCAAAAAGCCTTCTTTTGAAAGGCAGCTTGAAAAATGCGAAAGTCGCAAGCCGTTTAGCGACGATCAAAAATTTCCGGCGGGTCGGGGCCTCGAAAACAAGGAGAAGAAGCTTCGGGCCGTCTAGCGACGACTGCAAAAATCCCTCAAGGATATGGCCAACATAGCTGGCTGCCAAGAAGGGCTCGGAAACGTGATGCCGTTTGGCTAGCGACGGTTGGAAGTTTCCGGCCAGCCTGAACGGCTTGAGCAGGAAGGAAGCCCCAAGCTATTTAGCGCCGGCCGGAAATTTCCGGCCGGCGGTTTCTGCCTTCTCGGCCTGCCAGGCGCTCGGAAATTTCGGGCCGTCGCTAAACGGCCTGCGACCCACACACATCCGCCGGCCACCAAAAAGCCCGCCTCTGAAGAGCGGCTCGAAAAGGCTAGAAGTCGTGGGCCGATTAGCGACGGTCGAAAATTTCGGCCGCCCGGAACTTTGGAAACGAGGGGAAGGCCGCAGGCCGTTTAGCGACGGCCGGAAAAACCCTTTAAAGGTGTAGCCGACGCGAAAGTCGCGGCGTTCAGCTTTTGCTTGTCAGCCGCAGACAGACCTCGCCCGCAGCTTCAAATGCTTCCACAAAGTCAGGCTTGCAGCGTTGTCGTCGCTAAACGGCTTGAGGCTCCCCCTTGTTTCCGAGGCCCCGAGCGGCCGGAAATTTTTGACCGTCGCTAAACGGCCCGCGACTTCTGGCCATTCCAAGCTGCCTTTAAAAAGAAGACAGACCACGCCCGCAGCTTCAAGGGCTTCCATAAAGTCAGGCTTTCAGCCGGCGCCTGCCGCTCTTTACGCAGAACTCCGCCGCGCTCTTTGCGGCCACAACCTAGAGGGTTTTCGCAGTCGTCGCTAAACGGCTTAAGGCTACCCCTTGTCTCCTAGGAGTTTGAGAGGCCGGAAATTTTCGACCGTCGCTAAACGGCCCGAGACTTCTGGCCTTTGAAAGCTGCCTTTAAAAAGAAGGCTTTTTGGTGGCCGGCGGACGCGCGTGAGCCGCAGGCCGTTTAGCGACGGCCCGAAATTTCCGGGCGCTCGGACGACTCGCGAGGGCGTGCTGTCCCAGAACCCAAGATCTAATGTGCAGGCGGGCAGTGTGGCTCCCATGAAGGAGTGCGCTGTGCCGGCATAGTCACAAGCCACTGCAAAGCCTCTTCGCAGAACGGTGGCACTGCCGGTCGCAGCGACCTTCCAGTGCTGCTGCACTGGCCGGATGCACGCGACCCCGGCG
This sequence comes from Effrenium voratum, assembly GCA_963377175.1. NCBI lineage: Eukaryota > Dinophyceae > Suessiales > Symbiodiniaceae > Effrenium > Effrenium voratum. The sequence goes on along the minus strand of CAUJNA010000925.1, from coordinate 77,964 downwards.
GGGAGGCTCGATAGCTGTTTCCAAGTGGCACCCTCGACTTGTATCAAGAGACATGTCGGCATGCTTTGCAGAACGACTTCGGTTGCGGTAGTTGCCTGCACCGCCGCAGCATCCGCATCCTGCAAGCACCAGTTCAACAGCTTCGCGCGGCTGTTTTTGAACAAGCGCAGTGGCCGCAGCTCGGGCAGAGTCTGCGTGACGCGAACCGGCATGCCGGGAAGCAAAGGCAGCAAGCCCATGATGCCGCCAGTGGCCTGGTCGTGGCGCTGCAGCCAGTTTTCTTTGCGAGCTTGCAGCTCCCCGATCGCAGCTTCCGGCTCGAGCTGAAACAGAGGTGTATCCTGCGCCACAACCCAAAGGAGCACGTGTTGCCGCTCGTGGGCCACCCATCGGGCTCGCAGCAGGGCAGCTACATACTTTTGGCTGCGTTGAAGCCGTGCACGAAAGGTCCTTCTAGAAACTTAGCTGCCTGTGGATCCGGCGCCTCACGGCCAGCGACGATGCGCCGGCGCTCTCGCTCGGTGGCGCACACGTCACACTCCTCCCTCACGCGGACGTCCCACGAGCGTGGGATGCCGGATTGGATCTCCCGCTGCCACGCTACGGCCAGTCCGTTGCACCGGTCCTGCTGGCAGTCGCACTGGCCGCTGTTCGGGCACCAACTGCCTGCGTGTAGCGTGGGATAGCCGTGTAGGAAGCACCACACCTCTTGGGACAGCCGCCCATACCGGGCTTGCAAGAGCACGTGGCTCAGCCACGGGTCCACGCAGCGATGTTCTTTTGTCAGCTCAAACAAGCGCTGCATGCCGTCCTCGCCGTGCGTCCAAAACAGGCGGTGCAGGTTGGCGACTTGGACGCTGACCCCTTTGCTGAAAGGGTTTTGGAACAGCGAGGTGGCGCGCACCGCGGGGAACTGCCAGAAGTCCCCTGCGCAAAGGAAGTTCGCGCCGCCGAACGGCCGCTCGTGCGTGGTGTCTCTGCACTTCCAGGAGCGCTTCTTGCGGGTCGCTTCTGCCAGCCGCTTTTGCAAGACGGCCAAGACCTCTAGCGCGACGGTGCTGCATTCGTCTACTATCAGCCACCGGAGTCGTTGGTACTTGACGAATTTGTCGGGGCCAAACTGCGTTTGTCGGCTCTGCTTGGGAGCCTTGACTTGCAGCTCGGCAAACGAGTGCAGCGTGTTTCCGTCGATCAGCGCAGCCTGGGTGTTTTGTGAGGCCAAGTACACAAACTCTTGCCCCTGCATCCACCCGCATATCTCTTCGAAAAAGCCGCGCAGCCACTTGAGGGTCTGGCTCTTGCCCGCCCCGGGCACGCCGTGCAAGAAGGCACGCAGTGGCTCGCTACGAAAGGGCTTGTCCTCTGCCTCCTCGCGTGCTTCCCGCAGGCAGCGATCTATCACGGCCTGCAAAAAGGCCTGCTGCTCTGCGCTGGGCCGTGCCGGAGTGCTGGGGTCGTGCAAGTTGCGCAGCCATAGCGCAGCTGCCTGTGCACTCAGCTTGCCGTACATGCACGCCACCGCCGGCTGAACGCGCGCTTCGCTCGGCCGCTCCTGCGGTGCATCTCCTGCTCCGGCTCCGAGGGCTTCCTTGGGATCTGGGACCCGTGCACACCGCGCGAGGTCCGCCACTTGCTCCGCATCGGCATTGGTGCGCCACTGCTGGACTATGTTGCGCACTGCGGGGGCCGTGCGGCTGGAGTACTGGAAGCCGCCGCCCTTACTGAGTCGGCGAACTGTGGCTACATCCACCCAAGTCGTGTCCACTTCGGCGCGTTGCTTCTCCTTCTTGTCCTGCTCCAAGTCTTCTTCGTCAGGCGTGCACTCGGCCGCGGCCAAGAAGTTGCGGATTGTCCTGGCAGCGTGCTCGGACACCGCGTGCTGCGTCGCAGAGTCTCGCCAAGCTGCGCTGCGGCTTCTGTCTGCAGGGGCTGTCTTTTGTAGCAGCCGTCGCCGTGGCTTACTTGCTTGCAAGGAGGAGATGGGCAGGTCCAGCGCCGTGATGTGCGGCACGTGCAGGCTCGCGTCTGCCGCATCCAAGGTCCAAGGTCGCAGATACACGTTCAGGAACCGTGCTTGTGTGTCTGCGGGCATGTCACTTTTTGGAAGCGGGCACAGGCTTGGGAAAGGCACCACAGGCTCCTGACGCCGTTGCAGGTAGTGCGCTGCGGCCGCCTGGGTTTGGCTCTTGCACGGCGGGCGCAGGACGCTCGCTGCGAGACGGGGTGGCAAGGGGTCGCGCCAGCGATAGTCCCGTCCGAACTTCCAGCCGTCTGCGGGCGCAGACGCCTGGCCTTGCGCCATGCTCTGGGAGCGTCCGGGGCTCCACTCACTCAGGCCGCGCTCGTCCCCTTCGGCCGCCGCAGAAGGCGGCTGCAGCTTCTTCACTTCCCACCATTTCACAAACTCCCATGGAGACAAGAAGTACACGCGTGGGTCCGTGCCTCGCCACCCGTACAGCTCAGACAGCTTGAGCTCTGCATTGCCTTTGCTGTGTGGCTTGAGTTTCTTCCGCTGTTCGGTGACTGCATCAAGCTGCGTCAACCACTCGTGCCCCACGAATGGGGCCACACAGAAGCTGCGAATGCATTCGGCCGAAGACGGCTCGCTCACGTCCCAAAAGCCAGCCAGCATGAACTCTTCCGTGAGTGGTCGGACGGAGCAACGAAACTCGAGGTCTCCCAGCACCCGGTTGACGACTTGCCTGTATCGCTGCAGCTCCTTGCCCTCACACGGCTTGGTGTCCAAGAAGCTCAATTGCCTCGCCGCGTGCTGCAGCTCTTTCCGGCCCAGAGGCTGCGGTTTTTATAAGTACCCCGTGAAATACTTGGTGGCACGGCGAGCCGCTTGGGCGATGGCTCGCTGGAGCCGTCGGACGGTCTGCGCCCCAAGGCAGTCCCGAGCGCAGTCCGGATCATGCGTGCTGCTCGCCAGAGGCACGCGGTAGTTCAGGCCGGTGTGACTGTTGCCCATCAGCATCAAGGCGAACGCTCGGCAGCCAGGAGGCTCCGAGTCCTGAGTTACTTTGGCTCTATAAGCTAAAGTGGCCCCGGCCACTTCCACTCGCCGGCGAACACGGAGCCGTGAAAACTCGGCCGAAAGGCCGTGATTACTCGTGCCAAAAGCCACGAGGCCGAAATTACTCCGTGATAAGGCCGTGAAAACTCGTGAAATTTCACGCTGGAAGTTAAGTTGCCCTCACGACAATTGAGGCCATCTAAGCTCGACGAGGCAAAAGTAACTCGGGACTCGGAGCGTCCTGGAGGTGCCAGACAGCCACGGATCGTGCCGGCGACCGAGCACAGTGCCCAGCGCATTACGGCGACCCCGGGTGCTGAGCTTGAACTTGCGCGCGTTGCCGCGGCAAATGACTCTGCAGCGCGGATTGGGCGGCCGCGGGAAGCCGTGCTTGCATTTATTCGGAGCGTTCTTTTTGCGGCATGCTGGCAGCGGCAAGCGGGCTTGCTGCGAGGCACTCCACGGGTGCACGTGATGCTGCTGCTGCGTCAGCTTTTGCTGCACAGCTGCATCGTAGGCTGCCTTGAACCTCGCTGCATCCGTGGCTGCCGCCTGTTCTGCTTGATCTTGCGTCCACGCGCTCGGCTGCGTGTCTTGCAGTAGGAAGCAGGGCCACAAGCACAAAGCGTCCTTCTCTGGACCGCGGTAGTTTTGCAGCCACGACTTTTCCACTGCCTGCACCTCGGCTTGGTGCTTCTCGTGCAGAACATGCTCCTCGCAATGCAGCCACTGCTGAAAGTCGAACACTTCCGCCACACGCAGCACTTCGGCCTGCAGCTGGTCGGCAAGTTTCTGCAGGGGCTGCTGCCACACGCATGCCAAGTACACGTTGCAGTGAAAATGCGGTGTCGAGTTTGCTTGGTACTCAATCGCGCCGCACATGGCGTGGACCAGGCCCAGCACGCCGCCCGTCACGTGAAACCCGTGCCCTGTCTGATCGCGGCACGTGCAATTTGGGCATCGGAAGCACATGCGCAGGCCGAGCAGGGTGCCAAACACGAAGCGCACCATGGCCTGGAAGGCGACGACAACCGCCCACGGGTCTCTGGCCGTCAGCTCTCGCCGGACGTCATAATTCGGCAGCTCGATTTGGACATCGGCCGTGTCCCATACTTGAGGCGAGTCTCGTGCAAACCATGGCCCGGACATGCCTGTTGCTGCCGGGTCCGCACGGCGATACCGCGAGAACTTGAGGCAGAGGCCGTTGTGCCGCGTGGTGGGCGACAATGTCAGGAACAGCGGCTCTCCTAGTTCCACCCGGGCCCCGAACAAGAACCGGCCGATGCGGCGACGGACTTCCACCGTCCCCGGCAAGGTCTGCTGCGTGTGCCGCACTTCCCGCAGCAGCTCCTGCTCAGGCAGCGTCAAGTCTTTGGCGTACCACAACTTCCGCGCATCGTAGTTGATGGGCTTGCACACATTGCGGCGCACGGTGTACACCCCTATCTGCAACTTTTTGTACAGGCCTTGTGCGGCTTCCACCCATGCCTGATCGGGAGTTTCCTTCAGCTCGGCCCGCTTGCCTTTGAGCCGACGCCACAGGTCGGAGTGCCACACCGAATGCCACTTCATCGTGATGCGGCGCACCCCGGGCACTAGATCCCAGGAGTTGCGGATGGAGCTCTCCACGCGCCGGGCCAGCGATTGCATGTGTGCAAAGGGCGTGAGCACGGCAGCCTCACTGCCCCTGCGGTCCCGCGACTTGGACGGGAAATCCGGACCGCCCACTGGCGCGGGCAGGCTGAAAGGGTACGCCCAGCTGACAAATCGATTTTGCCACTGGTCCCAAAAGCTTTGCCCGGTTTGCACCTTCACGTGCGCGGTGAGCTTGGCTAGCTGCACAATTTCTTGCACGTCTACGTCGTGCACCTGGGAGCTAGTGTAGTCGGACGACAACACGTGCGGCCGCACTATGCCAGCAAAGGCCTCGCCGTTGACTTCATGCACGCTGGCCGCTTCAGGTGTGGCATGCTTTTTCTGCCCTCCGCCGCTTTGGTCGGCTTCCTCCGGCGCCATCGGGGCGGCCTCCATGGTCACCGGCGACATTTCGTCTTTGCCGTACCTGCTGAACACCCGCTGCTTCAAGCTTTCTTTGAGCGCGGCTTTGTCTGCCCATGCCTCACACATGGGATGTCCGCTGTCGATCAGGTGCTCCAACAACCTCACGACGATCCACGGGCGCAGCTTTGCACCAGCCACCCACTCCACGATCTCGGCGTGCCGCATGCCCTTGATTGTCAACTTCATCATGGTGTTGAGCACCGGGACTGCGTGCGGCAGCTGATGCAGCACAGCCTCCGCCCCCAAGCGGTGGAGACTGCCGTAGATCTCCTCCCAAGGCATGCTGAAGGAGCTAACATTGCCTCGCACGGCCACGCGGAAGTCGCTGCGATGCAGCTCCTCCTCCATCAGGTGCCCGCGATCTTCCTCTATATAGAAACTCACCACGGACGTCCACACGGGACATGCTGCCGCGGCCTCAATCCACCGCACCTTTTCTTGATATAAGAAATTCAGAGGATACCCGTACCAGTTGTCATTGGCAAGAGCTTGCGGGACTTGCGGGCACGTGCTCTGCCGCAAGCGGCTCCAGCATGTCCGGCACAGTGGCAGCTTGCACTCAGCGCACAGTTGCTCTTGCGTGGCTGGACACGCGGCACACACGCGGTCTTCTGGGCAGCACAGAATTCGCTGCCCCTCAAACAGATCGGGCGGCAGCGACAGCTGCCAATCCTGCTCCGGAAGCCGATCTCTCACGGCCGCGTGCTCGCCGTACTTGCGAATGTACTCTGTCAAGCTCCAGTTCGCGGCAAAGCTCTCGGCTGACACGGTTGTGAACAGCTCGCGCACTGACACGTATCCTACGTTGCCATTAGGACCTCCAGGCTGCACTCCCGCGCAACAGGCGCACACCAAGGCCACGCAGTGCTCCTCGCGCCTCTCCTGTCGGAGACGGCGTAGCGTGCGCCGATCCACGCTCCAGCCCACTGCAGGCACGGATGCCTCCTCTCGGCAAACGAGGGCTCGCATGTGCCGGCTCTTGGCCTGCCACCACTCCTGCCCTGGCTGGCCGGCACACAGGCTGTCCCAGTGGCACGCGGCCAAGTGAGCCCAGAGACACGTGTTCGCCTTGCCGCAGCAGGTGCCACTCAGGCGAATCCAGTGTAAGTCTGGCACCACCCACGCTCCAGCGTGCCCCGAGGCCTCTTGACACGGCTGCATCTCGCTGCACCAAGCGCAGCCTGCAAACGCGCAATGCACGGCGGGGTAGACTATTCCTGAGGCAGGCGCGCGCATGCTGGCACTCCAGGCCGGGAGCGGCGGCGGCAGCAGCGGCGTCGGCCGCAGCAGGGATGCCACTTGCTCGGCAAGGTGGACGTCTGTGTCTTCCAGGGTGGTCCACGTCTTGCTGGCTTCCACCGCCACCGGGCCGAGCTCTTCAGCTTCGTCGCTGGCATCCTGCGAGTCCCACGACTGCACACTATCGGTTTCCATCTCTATTTTGTCAGAGTTTTTGTCTGACAAGGGCACGTCACTGTTGGTTTCTGGCTCGGACCAGACGTCCGCCTCCGCTTCAGGAATTGGAGCATGGATGCGCTCGGGCTGCCTTGGCACACTATCGGTTTCCATGTCTATTTTGTCAGAGTTTTTGTCTGACAAGACCACGTCACAGTTGGTTTCTGGCTCGGACCAGACGTCCGCCTCCACTTCAGGAATTGGAGCATGGATGCGCTCGGGCCGCCTTGGCATGCCTAGCCCAAGGTGTCCGCGCAAACGGCTGCGGAGACACGGCATCGGTCCCGAGCAGATCATAGTGCCCCACGTTGCCGATCTCTCGGTGCAGCAGCTGCAGCACGGTCGGGAGCCGAGCCACTGCCGTCCGGCATTCTTCGTCCGTGACACGAGTCTGAGTTCGTGCCCAGTAGTTCGCGTTAGGGACGCCGCTCCATACTATAGCATCGAAGTCGAACTGCTGGGTGAGCGCCCGCAATTCTGCGCTGGTCCCATGATGGAAGGAGTCCAGACCGTTAGGCTGCTCCACCACAGCCAGCACCTTACTCCACAGCACCAGCTTGGCGTCTGGAACTTGTGCCTCCACGCCACCGCGCCGTCGAATCCAACTCCGCCTCCGTTTCTGGCACGCAAGCTGCTTCAGTTGCTGCGGCATCTGGTCCAGCCAGCGCCGCCCACAGCCACTCTAGCGCCTGCAAGTAGATCTCCGCTGCAGCACGCAGACACCAGCGCGGCCTAGCACCTGCTCCAGGCCTGGCCCCGTACCTTGCCACCGCATGGAAGAGGCACCAGCCATCTCCAGGAACTGCCACGACTCCCCCGGCTCTGTGCCCAGCCCCACTTGCCATGCGCTGCTAAACTTACCAGCGCCCCATGGGCAACTGTCACCAGCCTGCAGCTCCTTGTCCGCCCCGCGGGCAACTTTCCCCTTCTTCCGGCGCTAGACCGTGCGTGATGCTTGACTCCTGTGGCTGAAGCCTGTTGGCGTGTTTCGGGCGCGGCCCCAGCTGTCTGACAGTTTGGGCAAGTCTGAGCTGCGAGCTGCAACTGCTGCGAGAGAAGCACCGCAAGTCGGCCCTGCCTTTGTGAGTAATAATGCGCAACATGTGACATTCCCAAGGTGTTTTCATATTCTTTTTTCGTGTCTTACAGTGAAAGAGTCGCGCCACGTTCAGGTGAAACCAGACTATTGAAACAACCCTCAACGACAGGTTTGTTTGCGGCGCTTTGCTTGGCTGAAACGGTTCGAGGGTTGGCTTGCCCGCAGAGCTGGTTTCCAAAAACCTGGCGCCAAGCCAAGGGCTTGCTACTGAAGTGGACCTTGCTTCCTACTGTTGCTTTTTTTGCCCCTTGTAAATAGCCTGCAAGGCTTTGCGACAAAAAAACAAGTTCCATCGCAGCTAGTGCGACGAATCTGTTGTGTGATTGCTGCTAGTCCGACGTGGCTGTTGCGTGACACATGTTGCTGCTTGAGCGACTAACGTTTTCAGAAGCTGCTGTGTGACACATGTTGCTGCTGATGCGACGAATGTTTTTGAAAGCTGCTGCGCGAGAAATGTTGCTGCTTCTGCGGCGAACGTCATCAAGAGCTGCCGCGTGAAACATGTTGCTGCAAGCACGATGAACATTATTGGTGGCTGCTATGTGAAACATGCTGCTGCTTGTGCAACGAACATTTTCAGGTGCTCCCTTGGCTTCACTCGGCCTCCCTTAAAACTGCCAAACTGCGCTTGCAAAATGCCTTGCGACGCTGTGCAGCGCGCGGTCAACTGATGCGGGGTGATCAATCTGCTTGTGCTGTCTGGCGTCCCTTAGCTTCACTCGGCTTCCCTTACAACTGCCAAACTGCTCTTGCAACATGCATGGCGACACTGCTGGCAGCTTGTGGAAGCGGGTGGAACAGTGTTGGAGAATGGATGCATAATAATGTATGGAAGGGATGGAACTGGTGGAAAATGGATGGATGATTGATGGCAACTAAAAAAACAAAGTACACTAAAGGAGAAAGCAGATGGGATGGCTCGGACATGGATGGGAACCTGGACGGGGCTCAAGTAACAGGAAAGGCAAGGACGTGCAGGGACTGGAAGTGCAGGAGCGGGCCTGACGGGCTGGCCCCCGCCCTCCTTCCACTTCTTTTTCGACTTGGAAGCACCCTGCGGGCAACTTTCCGGTAGATGACGAGTAGCGACTGAAGGGCAGTGAAACAGATGACACTTCAAATGCAGGAAAATGAAGTGACAGGGCGGGAAACATCCAACGGAAGCAACTGCGACCTTTTCGGCTCTGACACCATGCGCACTCCCTGGCTGGCGCGACCATCGCCTTTTCTCCATGGCTGAAGCGGTCTATGACTGAGAAGCGCCCTGTGGGCAACTTGCCGCCTCCTCCCTTTCGAGCGCGTTTGCAATCGCGACTCCTGCTTCTTCTCCATGGCTGCAGAGGCACATGACTGAGAAGCGCCCTGGGGGCAACTTTTCCGTTCTAGCGCGCGCATGCTGCTTCAACCTGCGCATGTGGGTTTAGCGTGTTGGCGCGCTGCTGTGGTTTTAGCTGTCGAGCAGTTTGCACAAGGCTTCGCGCTGGGGTGCTTACAGGGGGGAGGAATGCGACTGACACGGCGCTCAAGGAAGTGCAGGGAGCTCAAACGCACAGGAAGCAAAGGGAAATGCCAGGAAACTCTCAAAGTTGCAGGAAAGACGCGCAAAGGAAGTGAGGTTCAAATCTCGGCATCTCATCCGAATTAAAGGACAGGGAAGTGACAGAACAGGCAGGGCAAGGTGCCCGGTGGCCGGCTGTGTCGCGTCAGCGTGTAAATCCGGCCACCGGGGGCCCTGACCCCGTGGTCCGTGACATCGCCGAAGGCCTAGGCCCGCAGGGCCTACCTTCAGGTATAAGGCTGTCCGCCCCATGCCGCCGACCCACCGCCGACCATGTGCCGAACTTTTGCCCTGCGCCAAGCTGGGCCCACCCTTATAAGGGGCGAAGGATTTCCGGATTTGTTCAGGCGATTTTTGGCGGCTTTTTGAGCATCTCCCCGTGGAGTCAAAAAACGAGTGTTTTTGGGGGTGCCCATAGTGGACAACATCCCCGGCATCACCTGCATCATCCGCATCCTTGGCGGACATTGATGCGGATGATGCCGGTGATGCGGGGGATGCTGGGGATGTTGTCCCCGAAGTCGGGCCAACTTTGCCGAAAACGTGCAACCTGAAAATCTTAAAATCTTAAAGTGGATGGAAAATGGATGGAAAATGGCCTGGATTGAAATCTCAAAATCCTAAAGTCTTAGATTCTTAAAATCTTAAATTAAAATCTAACAATTCAATCTTAGAATCTCGAGATCTTAAAATCTTCGAACTTAGAATCTTAAAATCTGAAAATATAAAAACATCCTCAAGTCTCGGGGGATGCTGGGGATGTTGTCCCCTAAGTCGGGCCAACTTTGCCGAAAACGTGCAACCTGAAAATCTTAAAGTCTTAAAGTGGATGGAAAATGGATGGAAAATGGCCTGGATTGAAATCTCAAAATACTAAAGTCTTAGATTCTTAAAATCTTAAATTAAAATCTAACAATCAATCTTAGAATCTCGAGATCTTAAAATCTTCGAACTTAGAATCTTAAAATCTGAAAATATAAAAACATCCTAAAGTCTTCGAATCTTGAAATCTTAAAACCCTTATGTCTTAGAACCTTGCGATCTTAAACTCTTAAAATATGAAATTCCTACAGTCTTAAACTCTTACTCTTGAAATTTGGAAATCTTGAAACCTCAAGATCTTAAACTTACAACCTTAGAAGATCGAATCTTACAATCTGAAAATATAAACATCCTAAAGTCTTCGAATCTTGACTTCTTAAAACCCGAATATCTTTGAATCTTCAGATGTTGAAATCTAAAAATATGAACTTCCTAAATTCTCAAAGTCTTAAAATCTCAGAATCTGAAAAGCTTTCAAAACTTAAATTCTTCAAATCTCGAACTATTGCAATCTGAAAATCTTAACTTCATAAACAAGTAAAATATAATAAAATTGCTTCAATCCGGGCTATATTTTAAATTCCTTAAACTCTTAATCTTGAAACTTTGAAGCCTTGAAATCTTGAGATCTTAAATCTTAAATTCCGAAAGTCGCCAAATCTGAAAATCTCCGAAAAATAAAATCTTAAATCTGATAATAGATGGAAAATGGCTGGGCAATGGCCTGGCTGTTATAACCTTCAAAAACCTTAAATGATTGAATCTTAAACCTTAATTCTTAAACCATTGAAACCTTAAATTCCGACAGTCTTCAAATCTGAGACCCTTAGAATCTCAAAGTTTTTAGAATCTGAAAATCTTAACATCTACTAATCGGACTTACAGGAAAGGGAAGTGACAGAACGAGCAGGGCAAGGTGCCCGGTGGCCGGCTGTGTCGCGTCAGCGTGTAAATAACATACATGTGTTCTCCTGGAACACAATTACGTGTCCAGTTGGAGCGCACATGTGTGCACACGTGAACACACAAATGTGTACACGTGGAACGCACATATGCGTACACGTGAACACGCATACATGTGCATGCGGAGCAGACACGTGTTCATCTGATAACAAATATGTGTTCTCCTGGAACACATACACGTGTCCAGTTGGAACGCACATGTGTGCACACGTGAACACACACACATGTGTACGCGTGGAACACGCTTATGTGTACACGTGAAAACACGTGGAACACACATATGTGCACACGCAAACACGCACGTATATGCGCACCCGGAACACGCACACACACACACACAAACACACACACACACAAACACACACACACACACAGACACACACACACACACGCGTGTTCGTCTCATATTGGAACGCACATGTGTGCGCACGTGAACGCACATATGCGTACACGTGGAACACACATCTGCGTACACGTGAACACACATACATGTGCATGCGGAGCAGACACGTGTTCATCTGATAACAAATATGTGTTCTCCTGGAACACATACACGTGTCCAGTTGGAACGCACATGTGTGCACACGTGAACACACACACATGTATACGCGTGGAACACGCTCATGTGTACACGTGAACACACGTGGAACACACATATGTGCACACGCAAACACGCACATATATGCGCACCCGGAACACGCACACACACACACACACACGCGTGCTCGTCTGATATTGGAACACACATGTGTGCGCACGTGAACGCACATATGCGTACACGTGGAACACACATATGCGTACACGTGAACACACATACATGTGCATGCGGAGCAGACACGTGTTCATCTGATAACACATGCATGTGTTCTCCTGGAACACGTACACGTGTCCAGTTGGAACGCACATGTGTGCATACGTGAACACACAAATGTGTACACGTGGAACACGCATATGTGTACACGTGAACACACGTGGAACACACATGTGTGCACACGCAAACACACACATATATGCACACCCGGAGAACGCACACACTCACACACACTCACGCGCGTGTTCGTCTGATAACAAACAGGTGCTCCTGGAACAGACACACATGCGTACACCTGGAACACATATGTGTGTATGTCTGGAAAGCACATTTCTGTTCACCTGCGACACACATTTGTGTTCACCTGGAACCCATACATGCGCTCACTTGGAACAGGCATTTGTGTTCACGCGCAACACTGGTGTAGACCTGGATCACACAAACATGTTTAACCAGATCAAACTCCTGTGCTGACTTGTAACACATATATGTGTACACATGGAACACACGTATGTGCATGTGGAGAAACATGCGCAACACAATTGCGCAGCACACATGCGTTCACCTGGACAACAAAAATGTGTTCACATGGAGTTTACATTCGCTGCACGCCTGTGCGACACATAAATCAAGTTATCGAAGCCGGCTGTGAGGCGCTATTCCACGGGGCTATGCCTTGAACAGCGCTTGTGTTTTATATGCGTGTTCCAAGTAGGAGAATAGTGTTCGTGTGCGATCAATCTAGCTTTCCGGCACATTGCGCTTCTTTCTCGCTTGGCTGCACAGTGTCTTTCGTATCGAGCAATCTGTTGCTCGATAGAACACTCGAAAGTGCCTTTATCGCATTGTGGCAACTCTTCGTATCGATTCAGTCAAGCATTTGCTTTTGCAAGGAAACGCTCGGTACAAGGCACCCCTGCCTTCTTGCCTCAGCCGTTTTGTCTCCCCTTTGTCCAGCAAATCGCATTCCATGGTAATTGCATACGAGGAGAGATTTGCGTTGAGGCGTAACTGAGAACCGGTCACAGCTGACCACTGCGCTAGCGCCTTGCTAGCGCGCGGCTAGCGCGGCTTCGCCGTAGTTTTTGGAGTCACAGCGACCATCTGTGTGGATTTGGTGGTTGTTCTAAATTCCTTTGTCTCGAAACGGCCATTCTTCGCGAAAAAAAAAGTTACTTTCGCGAATCTTTCGCGGATTCATCGCCGTGCACTTTTCATTGCTCAAGTCGGGAAGTCGCAGCTTTTAAGTACCGGTTTAGTACGCAAAGTAAAGTCGCAACTCTTCTTCACAAGGGTAGTACATGACATGCACTTCCGCGACTCCAGCTGGAAATTCGCAACTTTCCAGCACCAGTACACGAAATGCACTTCCGCAGTTCCAGCACGAAAGCCGCGCAGCCCCAGCTTGAAGTTGCAAGTTTTCAGTATCAAGCTAGTACTCTGACTAGCGCGGCGCTCAGAAAGTACCTCCCCTTGCAATCGAAGCCTGCGCTTTCGCGCGGGCTTTCGCGGATCTTTCGCGGAACTTTCGCGCAACATCACTCACGTTTCTAAAGCCACCGACTAACACCCGCACACCTGGAGCACTAACCAGCGAAGCAGGGTATCAAACTGTAGCGTCACCAGGCTTTATCAGGGGACAAACAACAAAATGTTTTAATCAGCTTAGAAGGAAGATTCAGCAGAAAAGATGAGTGTTTTCACATATAACTGATTTGCAAGATGCAGCTACGCAAAACTTTCGCGAACAAAAAAGTTACTTTCGCAACTCCATCGCGAATCTTTCGCGGAGCTACCTCAACCAACACCGATGGTCACCGAATACTAAACTTCTTACAAGGACCTTTAGAACGACTCCCATTTGACAAATTAAGGGCACGTAAGATGAAGGTAAACGTGCGAGCTGGCTTGAAGTAATGTTGGACTCTGTTTAGTGTGACCCCCCCCCTGGAACACCAGTCGGCGGGACTCTCTTTAGGGAGATCCTGGGGGTCCGGGAGGGGCAGTACTTACTTTAGCATTGCCAATTCTACTTTAGTATTGCCAAGGCTGACTCTCAGATCCCCAGTACTTACTTTAGTATTGCAAATTCTACTTTAGTATTGCCAAGGCTGACTCTCAGATCCCCAGTACTTACTTTAGTATTGCAAATTCTACTTTAGTATTGCCAAGGCTGACTCTCAGATCCCCAGTACTTACTTTAGCATTGCCAATTCTACTTTAGTATTGCCAAGGCTGACTCTCAGATCCCCAGTACTTACTTTAGTATTGCCAATTATATTTTAATATTGCCAAGGGTCGTTGTTTCAGCAACCCCCGAAGCCAGTTGGACACTAAAGAGGACCCCAAAACAATCGCATTAAACAGGATCTGGGCCTCTTGTGGGCACCCCCCTTTGTGTGACTGTTTGCCCGCACTTTTTTGTAAAGAAGTTATCTTAAATTTGATGGTTTGGGAACAACTTGCAAAATCGATTTCCTAGATCTCAGGCCTTTAACCTTTGAGCTGGGGAGAGCTTAGGATGAGCCCCCTTCTTTAAAAGTAAAAGGTTGAGGCTTGGGTTTTCAGTTTTCAGCAACCCCGAAACCACTGGACACTAAAGAAGACCCCAAAACAATCGCATTAAAGAGGATCTGGGCCTCTTGTTGGCACCCCCCTTTGTGTGACTGTTTGCCCGCGCTTTTTTGTAAAGAAGTTATCTTAAATTTGATGGTTTGAGTTTGGGGACCACTTCAAGAAAAAGATTTCCAAATTCTAGCTCAGAACCAGCCTCCAGCTCAACAGGAGCTACCAAGGCTTAGCAAGTTTAGCCTGAGCCCGAGCAAATCCAGAAAGCGAAGAAAGAAGCTCTGCGTTTTTTGGCTTTTTTGGGGGGGACAAAAAAACTTGCCACAATAGAGAACCCCTAAAACAGTCACAGGATTCTAAGTTAGGAAAAAATTTCTATAATAGCGAGTACTATTAATAAAGGAGGTCCAACATGACTAAGTAAGAACTGCAACATTACACCCTTGAAAGCCACACAAAGCCCATCGCAGCAACCCACGCGCCAACTCTTGGAAACCAAGACCACCGAAGACCCTAGCGCAAATCAAGCGCCATCCTAGCGCCTCCAGTGGGGAGCGGGCAATCCATTGGGATTTGCAGGACTCCGCTTTGTGTGAATGAAAAACTGCACAAAGTGACTGCGATGGCGGCCGCTGTAGACTCCCTTACTAAGAATTTTGACTGGATCGCACACATGCGTTTTATCCTGGAACACAAACATGTGCTCACCTGGAACACACTCATGCGGTCGCGTGCCAAAAAAACGTGTTCACTTGGAACGCGCCGATGTGGTCAGCTGGAACACACCAAGAACACACAATCATTCACTTGAAGCACGCATGCTTGCATACAAAGCATGCTGCCTGTGGCTTGATCACGCGCACGCCCCAACGGAAGACAAATGAAGGGAGACAAAGGCAGACAAGAACCCGTCCACCCACAGAGCCGTGCCAGGCATCCAGGCTGTCAGACAACGGGAGACAAATGAAGGGAGACAAAGCGACCAAAAGAAGCCAGAGAGCCGTGCCAAGCATTCAGGCTGGAAAACAATGGGAGGCAAATGAAGGGAAACAAAAGGGCCACAAATGACCCGTCCACCCAGAGCCGTGCCAGGCATCTAGGCTGGGAGACAACGACAAACAAATAGGGAGACAAATGCACCCGTCCCTGCCAGGCGTCCAGGCTGGGAGACAACATGGAGACAAATGAACGTGCTGGGCATCCAGGCTGGGAGACAAAGGGAGACAAATGAACGCGTCCAGCCAAAGAGCCGTGCCAGGCATCCAGGCTGTGAGACAATGGGAGACAGAAGGGAGACAAAGGAGACAAAATGAAGGCGTAGGGAGAAAAACGAACCCGTCCAGGCTGACAACGGGAGACAAATGAAGGAGACACATGAACCCGTCCACTCAGAGAGCCGTGCCAGGCAGGGAGACAATGGGAGACAAAGGGAGACAAATGAACCCGTCCACCCAGAGAGCCGTGTAAGGCATCCAGGCTGGGAAACAACGGGAGACAAATGAAGGGAGACAAAGGGAGACAAATGAACCCGACCATCCAGAGAGCTGTGCCAGGCATCCAGGCTGGGAGACAACGGGAGACAAATGCAGGGAGACAAAGGGAGACAAATTAACCCGTCCATCCAGAGAGCCGTGCCAGCAACCCAGGCTGGGAGACAACGGGAGACAAATAAAGGGAGACATGGCTTTGCAATAGGCGAGTCACTTTACATGAACTTAGAACCCCTCACAGTAAACTTTGGGGAAAAATACAATCTCTATAAACGATAAGTGATTATAATTATAACATATAATATTTTACATGTTATTACTATATGTTGACTTTAATTTTAGTTCAGCCTAATAATTTAATTGATGATGAGATAAACTTGATATTCCTTACGTCGTTCAGACATCATCTTGAAAACAATATTAACATCTCTAACTGTGTTTTAGCATTAAACTTCTTACTTTCAATAATTAATTCAAGATATTCTTTTACATCTTCTACTCTTTGATAAACTAACATCCATAATATGCGGTCTATCATTTCATACTTTTTCTTACTGATTCCTACCAAACTGATGAACAGAATCATAAGGTGGGATATAATAAACACTAAGAAATATTGTATTATTGCCTTCCACATTTCTATTATTTCTTCTTTTTCTTCTCAACTCACAATTGATCATAGATTGAATATCTCCCCATTTTTTACAACTCTCACATTCATCTTCTTCATCCAAAGCATGAATAATAATGTTAATTACTATTCCATTAAGTAAAACTAATTTATACAACTCCATATTCTCTTTTTGGAACTGGCAACCATCATAGCATTTCTTATTGATGTGTTCGGTGGTTCCGCCACCGTTCATTTTAACCTAAGATATTAAGGTATTATTTCTTTAGGTCATTTTAAGTCATTCAGCAAATTAAGGAAATTAATACAACCTTTACAAACGAACAATATATTACAATTAAAACATATAAGATTTTACATGTTATAATCGTAATTATTCTTTCTATATTTGAATTGATAATTTCTATCAGCAAAACCATAAATGCCAAAATTTATGCCCCAGTTTCCTAAAGTACTTTTGATATCATTTATCACATCCCCATACATCAATTTACCTATGATATTGTTCTTCTTCTCATCCTTATCATAATCACACGCTTTATCATTCATAATCTTTAATTATTGTTAATTGTTTTTTATAAAAATGTTTCCTTACAGTCATTTCAAAATTTATTTTTTGACTCATCATAATCATCAATAAATGTAAATATCATTCTATTATTAAATTCTTCAATTGGTCTTCTTGTTCCCTCTTTTCCACCATACCGGGCAATATATGATTGTTCATAAAAAAACTTCGTATCTTCATGAAGTTTTAAGCTATATGTGTCATTTTTTTGAAATATACTCTTTTCGTTTTTCATATGTCGGAAACCTACATAATTTTATGAAATAATATGCTCTTATGAATGAATCGCTATTAATACATGTATTTTCCCCGCGTGTTAATTTAAATTTATCGTAAAGTTACTGTCTCAATATTTTATGTAAGTTATTACTGTTTAGCACATGTTTTGCATTTATTAATAACAAGCATTTATCACATTCAACATCATTAAAATTACAAATGTTTTGTCAACTCGGTTAAATACATTCAACTTAGTTAGTTTAGTTTTTCATTTATTAATTTACATTTACAACTACTGGAAATGTCATTAACTTTTATTTTATTCAAAAGTCATTTATAATTTCTTCTTGCTCAACCTTAGTAAATTCCCAATGTTATATTACGTCAGCACTTCTTTAAGTCATTTTCAATTAATTTATTTTATCATGGCCGTGAGCAAGTGAGTATATACTATTTATCCAATACTTTTTTCAACTTTCGTATGATACTAATAAATGACTTATGTATAACTCTATTTGTTCTCAAGACTCTGTCATATTCCTCATTTGTCATTCGACGCTTTACTGTGTTCTTCGCTACTCCCTTACATTTCATATATTCTTCATCATCACCTAAGATTTTGAAGGAATAGCATTTGGGTCGTAGTGCAATAAAATCTGTAATTATTTGCCCGTGGGTTTCACATTTAAATTTACCTAATACTTTGTTGCTATTAACATCATAAAACTTATGTTCTTAGGACAATCAGAAAGTCCATTTCGGTTTTGACTGTATTAAGGTCTTCATAAATGTCAGCGGTATTAGTGTGTACACGTGTTGCTTACTCAAATCTAAACTACTCATTCCAATAAGTATAGGTTAGTCTAGCTTCGACTTTGTTTTTTTGCGTTTCAACCCCCGCCAAGTTTTCATTAATGATATGACTATGTTTGAAGTTAGGATTCTTGAATTACACATTTAATATATCTAGTTTCATCACTAACAACCTCAAAATCTAAGTGTTTCCTTTTGTCTTCCATTGTTCTTCCAATATCGCATTGTTCATCAATTTGTAAACATCTTTCTCAAAATCATTTCTAGCATTCTTTCTTTTCTCAGTCTTAAGTTCGATGTAAGGTTTTAATATTTCCCGTTGCTCAAATTTAACTGTCCTATGGATTTTCTTAAGTTTTAAGCCTTGCTTCAAACAAAATTGTAAGGTTCTTATTTGGATTACAAATCTTCTTTATCATCTAAATTCAATACTAATTTATTGGTTTTCTCATCCGCGGGTTTTTATTATGCAAAAAATTGATATATATATATATATCTATCTATTTATTTCCATGTGTTTGTCTGACAGCATGTCGGCTTTAACATTCATACCTCAGGTGCCATTGGATCGTCATTGTGTAAATTCTGTAATTCTTTAGGATATTCTAAACTCACTTCTAGCATTTCTCCAATAGTATTATTATTATAATTAATGATGTCTGCTTCTTTTAATGTGTCATCCCATTTGAAATTCTTATACGGTAGTTTTTGTATCATACTCAACCCATACACATTATTAGCGTCTAAATTTGATGTAACTGCTTTATTTACTTTCATCATATTCTTCATCCCTGTATTTGTTATTTGCTTCAACTTTTTAATAGAAATCATACACATCCCTCCTCTAAGTCCCGATTCTACCATTTCATACACGTCTTGGTCACCAGTCATTTTAAGCAAAGCATCAAAAGCAAAGTTAGGTAATGTATAGTAATAGGAAGGGTCCAATTCGTAACCTTCCATACATCCATCTCTAAAATTTTCCAAATGTCAGTCAATAATAATACATCAGTTTTCAAATAGAAGTCATTGCGTTCACCCATATTCTTAATGTTGAAATGCTTCCAGATATTTTCTCTTTCATAGTCATTAACACTCATGCCTTCTTCACTCAACTGACTAAAAAATCGTCCTTACTCGGTAATTGCTCATCATCAAATTTATCAAATGAGTTCATATAAGTGATAAGGATACACTCCTTTGTCAGTCAACAAATCTAAACATTTTCACTCTTAATCATATCGTTTTACTGCTATATCTAAATTATCTTGCCAGTTATCACGCAATAACCATTTACTTTTATCTTTATCATCTGTGTTGTCCTACTTGCTCAGTGAAACTAACTTATCTAGTGAAGCAGTCGCAAACCCAAAACTGTCCTTAACACTCAAACTCTCAAATCCAATGTTAGTAAACTTCTCACTGTTCTGGGCGATGACATCTATTTTCTTATAATTACATAACTTGTCCGCACTTTGAAAAAGCAACTGACCATCATAGTTGTTCATGTTATGAAAGACAAATGCTATGAGCACAACCTCTACACTTACCCGTAAAATGACAATGGTCGCGGACCATTATATATTTCCCTGCTTCCTTGGCATTGCTATCGTTCGTTCTAAACCTTTCACCACAAATTAAGCAGTGAGTAGCATGTTTAAAACCTTCTTTGTCTTCATCACTCATGTCTATGTCTTTGTGCTCTTTCATGTTTGTTTACTTCTTCTCTAATCTCATTAAGTTGTTAATAAAACACATCAACAGCATCTTTACCACGACATAAACTCATAATTGGTATTATCAACAGAATTAACCATGTTAAGCATGAAACCGCATGGTTTACGTTCTTGATAGTTATGAGCTTTGATATTTTCATCTGTTGGTTTATCAACTTCTTCAGTTAAACATTCAAAATCGGCATAAGCAACAAAAGGACATCTTAACTTTTTGAAGTGATATTTAAAGCTCATTTTCTCATAAGTGTTAGGCATTACTATTTCCTGTCCTTCAACTTCCACACATCCTTTATCATGATGTTTATTTAGTAATTCTTTATGTCTAACTCCATGAATACAATATTTTCAAAAATAAGACTTACCATGGTGATTACTTTTTTGACTATAAACAAGTCACTCAAACTTTGTATATAAATATGATGACTACGGTCACGGCTTCACCCTGAGGGGTCTTCAGACCCGTCACCCTCATCATCAACTCTCAACAAATCAGCGTGACATGAAGCATCTGTATTTTTGAATTTTCTACGAATAACAATTTGTTCATTATCATCAATTTCATAAACATTAATGGAAATTATTCTTTGCTTCACATGTGTCTATAACATTAGTTCTAGCAGGAAAACTTACACCCTCAAAGTTCAACTCACTTTCTATCGTCTTGTGCTGAAACATCTTTTCGGGGTGTGCTTTGACAAATATTACCAAATCCACATTCAATGGAATATTTAAAAAACATGTGTCATCTGGATTTTAATATTGAAACATACATTTTTCTTTTTAATCCATTGAGGAAGTTCGATATATGTACCTGCTCTTGTCGGAATATACTTATTATGATATGAATATGACTTATTTTGCCAATAATTAATCCTGACTGATACAAACCCACATCCAAAAATTCTTGTTTCAATATCAGATCTCATAAAATAAGACCTTGTCCTAACTATTACATTTCTCTCTTCATCAAATAAGCTCATAACTTTCATACTTACAGTAGCATTCAGTTTCATTCCTCTGTTCTTGTTCAAGCATTCATTAAGTTTATGAAATTGAGAATTAAAGTAAGTCAATCCGTTCAACTCGTTTTAACGAATGATTGTGTAGGAGTTGGCAGATGCTCTAAAGGCGCTTCTTTCTTTTGTTACGATTGCTTCTTTTTACCTGATAGCATGTTTTCAATCCGTTCTTGCCGTTCTTGCTCCTACTCTTTCTCTGATTTGACTTGCGTTGTAATCATTAGTTTTCTTTGCTGCTTGAAGTCTCTTACTCAATCTATTGCTTACTGGTCTTCTGGATTGTAACAAAACTGATTATTTCATATAGTTATGGTTTTAAGTTTCTTACCTTTATTATTTACTTTGTATTCCCCTAAATGTTCTTTAAGAAGATACTTAACAGTTTTTGTGTTTTCATCTAGCGGAAAGTCTGTATTCATATGGTTAACTATATAATTCAATTGATGGTTTTCTCTTTACGCCATTTTTCAAGTTGTAACATTCAATGAACTAAATAATTATTATTAACCTGCTTTTGTTTCAGTCTAAGGTTTGCTGTTACATGTGCTCTGTTGTCATCATCATGTGCTTCACTTGGTTTCATTCCAGTTGATGAGTGTAGGTCTTAACATGTCAGTCCATTTACGTTTAGTAAAATTTGTTCTATCTCCTATACCCTTTTTCATAGTCCAAATAAATCTCTCAACAGTATTGGCAGGTGTTGGCGTTGTCTTGTGTGTTATACCTAAATCATCTAAATATTTCTTAACTTCTGCTTTAAATGCTCCACCATCGTCCGAACAAGTTTCAAGTGCCTCACCCATAACTTTAAATGCTTCTTTCAACCCTTTCAAAACATTAGGACTATCTCTTTGAAACATTGGATACACAATCCCTAATTTACTGAAAGCATCTATTACAATCAATGCATAGCGATCTTCATCTTCTTTCTTGGGTATTTTCATCTCCAAAATATCTAGTTGAAATTCTGCTCTGGCATAAGGCACTAAGAAACTGTTGTAATTCAGATACGGTTGTATTTACTTGTTAGGTTGCTTCTTCAACCGCTGTTACACTTGCTCCTTTGTCTTTTGCTTGCTTGTATAGACTTTGTTTAGAACCCTATCCAGATTCTAAATAATAATAGAGATTGCTCAATATCTCCTCATTACTTATTTTACTCATATATTGAAATTGGATTATATTTACTTATATTAAATTAAATCAATATTATCCAATTAGACTGTATTTTTAGCGCTCTGGCACTTTTACTTTTCTCATGTCTTGATTTGTTAGAACTGTTCGACATTGATTTTCCACAAATACTACATGTATAAGGTTTTATAAAGTTTCTCTTGAGAGTATTTTTTATGATATTCTTTCTGGTATTGTTTCTGTTGATCTTCTTCTATTTCTTCACTGTCAGTAGGACTTGGCAACATCTGAACTTTCATAATGTCTTTCAATGTCATCAACAAAACTACTATTCGTAAACAACATGTTCATAAAGGCATTATAACCATCTTCATCATGTATTCCTGCTTAAAATCTATCGCTTCCATCATCGGAGTCTCTGCTATAGAATGATATTTTACTTTTCTTCTTGCCTCGGCGACTCTTGGTGTCAGCACTTTCTGGGCTTCTGCTCCTGCTCCTCGTTTCCATTTGTCTCCTTGTCCATTCCGTGCCTCTTGCTATTTCTTCGGGTGAGTTCCTCCTGCTTCTTGTTTCCATTTGCTCCCTACTCCACTGATTACCTCTTGCTCTTTCTTCTGGCGAGCGACTTCTGCTTCTTGCTTCTCCTGTCGTCTTGACCAGAAAGATGCCCTCGGTTGTTGTTCTTCTTCTTCTTGCGATTGCTCTCATGGTGCGTATGACTTCTTTTCTCGATTGAATAAGTCAAACAGACTCTTATCTTCTCCACCTAAGAAAATGCTTCTTAATGACTTTATTTCACGACTTTCCTCTTTCTTCTCTTCCTCTTTCTCGGTTGATGCTGACGATGATGATGTTAAATCAAGACTTTGTAAATCTTCCTGCTTTTCATCTGACTGTTTTAGGTCATTATTTTTGTCATCTTCTGGTTCATCTGACTTGTTCTTCTCCTCATTCTTGTCTGAAACTGCATCACGGAACTTTTCATCATTTAACCCTTTTGCTACAAATCGTGTTGTTTGTGCGTCTGGCTCGTTGTTTTCATACAACTGTGACGTCGGTGCTACTTCATCAAACATTTCTGGTGACAACTCATTTAACAAAACTTGTTTATCAGATCGAACCCTAGCATTCAGCCAGCCGTAGTCTCCTATCGTATTTTGACCGGTCAACATCGTCAAAGTCTATATCGTTAATTGATGTGTCGAATGTCCGTGTTTCTGGTATGATTTCAATTTTCAATCTGTGCGTCATGGCTTCCTTAAGCATTTCGTCAAACGTTTCTTTTTAATCCATAAAAATTATTGGTTTATTGTTGAGTTGATGAACTTGGTTTCTGATTGAAGTATTTGTTATAAACATTGTCCTTGCGATTTGTTTCTAACCGAACACGAATTCCCTTTCTTTCTTTTGCGCTTGCATTGTTATATTCATCTAGCAACGCATTGAATTCGTCATATTTACCGGCGTTAATTACATTGAATTGATGTAGTTTTGAAATTGTTTTGTCCATCATATTTCTTGGGTTTGTCGATAAGTATACCGGCCACATCCATTTTATACCAACCAAGTATTTTTGAACATTCTTTCATCATCAACTTCTTCTTTTCGTTCTCCACTTCGTTCGCTTGTTCGTGCATTTCCATTATTTCAGCGTCAGAAATTGTTGTTTGTTTATCATCATCATCGTCTTTACCCTTGTTCACTGTTGCTTTTTCCTCTTGTATTATTGCTTTATCTAACGGTTCTAAAGGTGGCAGTTCGTCATTTGATGACATTGAATGAACAACAAGCCCTGCGGGTATTGAACTTGACGATGCTTTGTTCAAATCTTCGTGTATGCTTGGACTGAGTTGTTCCGTTTTTTCGCTGACTCGTCTCTCTTGTTCTTCTAATGATGCTTTTATATCATTTTCATACTCTTCATATTCTGTCAGTGGACTGTCTGGTGTAGAGAAAGCGGACTTTGAAGAAGACCGGCTGATGTCTCTGCTTTTCTTAATTCCTACTTTCTTTTCATCGTTTCCCGATTTAACAATCCTAAACTGTCCTTGTTGTCCCACTGACTACCATACTGGTTCAATCTGTATCTCGTCGCCTTTCTATCTATTACATTTTCAATTGGCGGACGGTTTTCATCTTCTACTAATGTTTCTTTCAACAATTCATCATAAGAAGGTCTTAAGTGTAGCTGTGATTTTAATGAACCTATCGCAAATGGTTTGGTTGTGTTCAGTCTATTTATTGATTTAATCATAATATATTAATTATATAGAAAATACATTAATCCAAAATATTCTTAATCGGTTCTTCTAAATGCTTCTTTCTTGCTGTGAGTTGTTCCGTTTACTGTATTCCATCTGGTGAGCGTGTGTTGTCTAATACTTTTCTTATTCTGTCTAACTCCTTTCTATAACTTTCGGTTCCGTTGCTTTCTGCCAAATCATTTCTATACTTTATTAATGCTCCTTGTGTTTGCTTCGCTTCCATTGTGCCTTTTAACTGCTTAAAACAATTCATTCTTGAAGCAACGCCCCACAAATCATTTGAGTCGTAGTAACGTTCTACTTGTGGCGCCCTTTAAATTCAACATTTCTATGACTTCTCATAAACATAATTGTTACATATTACAACTAGACTGTTATTTGAAACATTTGTAAAGTTAATCTATTTATTTTATCTGTTTTATCTTGCTTTTTCTTTTGTTTCAGTTCTTCGGAATGTTGGGTTAATAGTTCTGTTGCCGTGGGTTTCTGATTGGCTTCTTTAATCACGTCTTGTTTCATCTCATTCTTAATATCTTCTTTCACTTCTGGTTGAATCTTTCCAATATTCTTTTGTGGATTGACTCGTGATAATTCAGTAGGCGCTCCCTTACAATTTTAGGGCGTAAGTGTCTCAAACTTTTCAATGTCATCTTTTGAGAGCACAGTTCACATTCTACTAATGCAACTTCTTGCTTAGTTCTTGGTAATGCTTTCGCTTTCGCTTTTGGTTCAGGTTTGGCTTCGCGTAGCAACGCGAAGGCTTCGCGTTCTTCTGGTTTAATTTCCTCTTTAGGTTCGCGTAGCAACGCGAAGGCTTCGCGTTCTTCATTAACTGTTATTTTGTTCAACAACTTCATTATTAATAGGAGCTTCTTCTGGACTAGTTTCATTATTACAGAAGGGCCTGCCAATATTAACATCTACTACATCAATACTTGTCATATAACATATTCTGAATATTTTCCATGGAAAAATTGAAGAACATATTTAAATAATAACTTTTAACAATTAATAAAGAACCTGACACATTCACGCCATTTAAATTAATTTCAGTACCTGCTGAGATACTAAACCAAAAGTCTATTTGTTTAAAACTTCTATTTGATATATCCAAGTAATCGAGTGGATGTATTTCTGAGTCGGGTATCAAGGGAGCATGGGGTGCAGTAACAGGAACCTTTTTAACAATTGTTGTATCGCCAGTAGAACAATTCACTTGATTATAATCAGACAATTGAGAAGAATGAATATTAATATGTCTAATAGGTTGAAGATTAACGAAACCAGAAACATAAGCATTACCATATTGAGAATCTGCAACTTGATAATTTGCTAAAACTTCATTAACAGACCGTAAATTAAAGCTTCCATTCCAAATATAGTCAGCATATAAATTTTTCCTCTGTTCATCAGTTAATACTGCGAATTGTCTATCAGCATAGTTTGAAGAAATTGCTATATTACTATTTTTGACACTGTAAGAAATTTTATAAGTGTTTGAGAAATTAGTATTATCAACAACACCATTTAGGTTTGCTTTTTGTTGCCAGTTCTGTGCCAGTATAAACTCCTTCATCTAACTGCTGTATGATGGACATTAGTATTATCTTCATCTGGAACTAATGGAGAAGTATAGTAAACTACTTAATCCTGACATTGAACACCACGAGTTAGGCAACGTTACTTCAGGAATGTAGCAATGAACTCCGTTATCTGCTTGTAATGTTTCTGGCAATTCAACCTTGAAATTAGATGATGCGCCACTAATTCTATGTGCGCTGTGAATATAAACCTGTTTAAATGTAAGCATTGAAAATTAGTTGAGAAATTAATTTATAACGTTAATTATGTGATTACTCTCAAAAGAGCGAATTTATGAATTGAAGCATGGGGAAATTAAACATTATCAACCTTACAAGAAAACAACTAAAATAGCTTCCCGATATAAATGGTGCTCCGTAAGTGGTTAAAGTTAATTCTCTTTCAGGATAATATTTTATTAGTTGTGCGGATACTGAACTGCCGAGACTGTGTCCTATTATATGTTGAACTTCATTGTGTTCATCCAGTGCTTTTGATGTGTCTTTATACCGTTGCGAACATTTTGTCATCTTAAACGGTAGTCCTACATCCGCCAGAATGTCATTAACAGCACCGCCAAACGTTCCTTCTCCACATGTTCCTGCTACATACATTCTATCACCATCAATATAAAAACCTTTACCATTACCATAAGCTTTACTTAATCCTTGGGCATCAGTTAAATTAGAATTAGGATAATCACAATATAATGTTTGTCAGTTTGTTTCATGACATTCGGAGTTTTTAAGAGGGGAGCTAGTATCTCATGTCAGCAGAGTTTCAGGTCATCTTTCATCTGTTGGCCCACTATCCTCAGCCACTGTTTCAGGCCATTTTGAGATGGAATCCAAAGTTCTTGAGGTGTTCTTGAGGGAGGGGTTTGATGTGGCTCCTTCAACATGGAGTCCAGGGTTTTGAAGTGAACTTCAAGTTTTGTGAGGGAGTGGTTTCATGTGACCAGTGACTATTTTAGGTCATTTCGATGTAGAATCCAGGCTTTTTGAGGTGATCTTAAAGGTTTTGAGGGAGGAGTGCTGTATGACCAGACCCTGTTTGAGGTCATTTTGAGGTAAATTTCAGGGTTTCTGAGGTGAACAAAAAGGTTTTTGGAGGAGTTTGTCGTGTGACCAGACCCTGTTTCAGGTCATTTTGGGGTGAACTTCGAATTTTTTGAGGGACATATTTCAACAGTGTTGCTCAGAAGTGTCGTTCAGAAGTTTCGATGCGCAGTGTGGATCAGAAGTGTTGGTGTCGATGAGAAGTGTGGTTCAGAAGTGTTGCTCATCAGTGTCAATCAGAAGTGTGGTTCAGCAGTGTTGCTCAAACTGTCGATCAGAAGGTCCAAAGTGTTGCTCACAAGTGTCGATCAGAAGTGTTGCTCACAAAAGTCGATCAGAAAAAGTGTCGCTCAGAAGTGTTGCTCAGAAGCGTCGATCAGAAAAGTGTGGCTCAGAAGTGTCAATCAGAAGTGATGTGCGCCGCGCCACAGCTGAGTCAAAGCGACGTGAGTGCCACGACATCTACACCCAGGCGCCAAAGTACTGCACCTGCCACGAAGTTCAACCAAAACGCTCGAAAGTGCTGCACCTGTCACGCAAAGTAAGCTTGCCACAACCTCAAAATCATCCAAACTGCTGGACCTGCCACGAAATCCAACTTTGACATGTTTACGACACGCATCCAAAGCTAGCACGGGACTGCGGCGCCAGAATGATTTCGACCAATTTGGACATGTTTCAGGCTCGCCAAAACGAGCCGATTGTATGACATGGCCAACGAAAACGGCGCCGGCGCAAACACTATCACGCGCCTGCCAAGCAGGACACCTCAAAGCGACCACCCCTGGATCGCAAATCCCACTGGCACAGCAACGAGAACACGCAGCCTTCCAAAACACTGCGCCAGCGAAACGACACGTCGAGCATGAGAAGCTACGATTCGCGCACAGGGCAAACGAAAACAGACATCACAAGTCATCAATACTCACGCGTTCTGCGCTTCCCCACTGGGAAAGGCATAGCGCAATCATACGAACTTGCACAACATCCGGCGAACAAGGCTTGACCCCCAAACCCCCAAGATGAAACGAGAACCCTGTGCTACGCATTCGGGATCATCAAGATTACATTAGCAATATTAATCAACATAGTAAATTTCTACAATTAGTTATATCGGTTATGCCTTCAATAAATTTAACAAACTTTTGAAAATGTTGTGGCACACACAATTAGCAAAATCAACTCTACAAGCGGGGTGACAAACATTAGAAACATATATGCTGATCAATTAAATATAATTGATTTTCTCAACAAAGCAGACCAAATAGACACTTACACAAAAGCACAGATTGATGCTATTTTTTTGACATAACACAGTCATATAACAAAACAGAAGTTAATGTATTAGCAAATTATATTAGTTCAAGCGCTTTCTTCATTATGAGTAGCAACTTAACTACGTTTACTACTGGCAGTGTAATATGTAAGGAGTTTAAAACTACACCTTCGCCTGATTTAGGAAACAAATGACATTTCAAATGTTTAGTCGTGAGTTCAATATTAATAGAGATGGTAGAATGTGGATGAGTAGTGCAGGAGGACAGTGGGAAACTCAAATAGGAGATGCTAATGTTGGTCGTGTGTGGGTTTGGTTTAGGTGCTGTCGGTGATAATGGTTATGTTTTAAACTGTGCTGGTCAAGCAAGATTTATTGACACCGTCCAGTTTATAGGTAAGTCTCAATAATGGTTCATACTTGAATTTCAATAATAATGGCTCAAGTGCAATAGAAGGTATGTATATATATGGCTGATAAAAAATTTGTTGCTGTTAGTGTTGGCGATATTGCTAATGCTTCCAACCCATACTTTACGATTCTTAGTAGGCCTATAGATGTGCTTGGAAATATGTACAAATGCCGATGTTAATTGTGATAATGTGAATATTGAAACTGCTGGTAAATAAACACTTGATACAAATTGTGAATTATACAGATATGTTAGTGCTTTTTCATCTTTTGACATGAGAAATACTGATGCTAGTTCTTCAGTTAGGTTCATCTGTGGAGACCCTGCCGTTCAATCTAATATCGTTGGAGCTGCTAATGTTTCTACTGGGTGGGTTTTTAATACAAGCACTGCCGATGTTATGGGTAATTTATTTGCTGACGATGTTTGTGTTAAAACTGGAGGAGCACTTCGTTCTAATCATAGAGCGCCTAATGGTGGTGTTCTCGTAACTGTTGATATTACCTAATTTAGCAGCTCAAAATGCTTATTTAGCAACTAATACCATTCAATCATTTGATTTAACAACGGTTTCATTTTCAGATAATATTTCAATAACTACTGGAACAGGTATAAAGATGAGGACAAGTGAAATATCGACTTATTATGATGGAACTAACTTATCTACAATTGATGTTAAATTTAGTACAACCAATACAGCATGTAGAGTAATTCATAACGCAACTGTATTTCCAACATTATTATTTATTGATAAGACTTATGGAACAACAGTAAATACTGGCAGTCTTACAAATATTGCCTCATCAACTTTTAGTGAAAATGTGACAGTTGTAGGAACGACGAAATTGTTATGTAATACACTTTAACCATCAACAGGAACTAAAACAGACCTCACAGCATCAACCGTAACCATTAACGGAACATTTGTTGACTCAAGTGACTCAAGATTGTCAAATCTAATTGTATGAATGTTATTAAGACATTTAAGCCGAAGAAGTTTAAAAGACACGATAGAAATGATGGTGGTAAAACTCATATAGGATATATCGCTGACGAAGTATTAGAAGCAATTCCTGAAGAGCTTGAAAATGTTGTATGTAAAGATAAAGAGTATTTAGGATTGAATTTAGTTTCACCCGTGTTGGTTCATAAGGCCGTATTAGAGTTGAATGATAAAAGAGACAATTTGAAAAAGAAATTAAGGATTGAGAAAAGAAAAATCTAAATAATATTAGATAATGTGGTTTTTCAAAAAGAAAACTGATATTGATAATACACCCTTGATTTTTTGAATGAAATTGATGATGAGGATACACGAGAAAACTGCTGATTAAAAGCGTAAAAACACTGAATGAAAAATACATAAGTTGAAAGAAGAAAAAGTGATAAAATATACAAAAAATTACCTGCGTTGAAGTTATGTAATTATAGTTTGTTCTAAATTAAAATAATGGTTAATACTATGAATCATCTGGCACTCTTGTTGAACCACCATCACTATAATTATCACTATCACTATCACTACCACTATCATTTTCTATGCGTAAATTCTTCTAATTCTTCCCTTATGCTTTCTTCTTCCTTAAAAGTAATATGACAAATATGACAAATACTATTGAGGTGGTCATAAGCAGCCTTCATTAAAAATTTCACCACATTCACTCAACTAATTGTTGTAGTCTTTGCTTCCGGTATTCCTTAGTTTGTTTTGATATGTCATAACTGAAAAACTTTACTGGTCCTTCATCTATTCTTTCTTGAATCGTTTTTAACATTTTATAATATTATGAATTTATCTTATTTTGAATGCTTTCTCAAATCTGGCATAAAACATATTCTTAACATCTTTGGAATTCATATTGACATAGAAGATACTATAAGGTGCAGCATCTTTGAAAACGCGAAAGCGAACCCTCTGCGCACTTTGGGTGGGTCGAATCGCTCTCGCTGTGGTGCGGCGCGCGTTTTGAGTGCGCCTGGGTGTAGATTTCGTGGCAAGCACGTCACTTTGACTCAGCGAGGTCGCTCTCGCTGCAACGCGGTGCACATTTTGCGAACGCGAAGCGAACCCTCTGCGCACTTTGGGCGGGTCAAATCGCTCTCGCTGTGGCGCGGTGCGCATTTTGAGCATGCGAAGCGAACCCTCTGCACTTTGGGTGGGTCAAATTGCTCTCGCTGTGGCGCGGCGCGCATTTTGAGCATGCGAAGTGAACCTCTGCGCACTTTGGGCGGGTCGAACCACTCTCGTTGTGGCGCGGTGCGCATTTTGAGCGCGCAAAGCGAACCCTCTGCGCACTTTGGGTGGGTCGAATCGCTCTCGCTGTGGCGCGGTGCGCACTTGGAGACAGAAGTGTCGTTCAGAAGTGTCGATCACAAGTGTCCGTTACAGGTGTCGTTCAGAAGTGTCGATTAGAGGTGTCGTTCAGAAGTGTCGATCAAAAGTGTCGCTCAGAAGTATCGGTCGGAAGTGTCGACAGAAGTGTTGCTCGGAAGTGTCGATCAGAAGTGTTGCTCAGAAGTGTCGATCAGAAGCGTCGAACAGAAGTGTTGCTCAGAAGTGTTGCTCAGACGTGTCCCTCAGAAATGTTGTCAGAAGTGTGGATCAGAAGTGTTGCTCAGAACTAGAACTCTTTATCAGATCAGAAGTGTGGATCAGACGTGTTGCTCAGAAGTGTCAATCAGAAGTGTGGTTCAGAAGTATCGCTCAAAAGTGTCGCTCTATCAGTCTAAAGTGTTGCTGAGAAGTGTCGCTCAGATGTGTCGAACAGAACTGTTGCTTGGTAGTTTCGATCAGAAGTGTGCTTAAAAGTGTTGCTCAGGGGCGTCGCTCATTGCTCAGAGGCGTCGCTCAGAAGTGTCGCTCAGGAGCGTCGCTCATGTCGCTGAGATATGTGTGTAGAAATGTTGCTCGAATTGTCGCTCAGGCAGCAGTGTTGCTGATTGTGAGTGGATCAGACGTGTCGGTCAAAGGTGTTTTCAGAGCGTCGCTCAGGAGTGCCGCGCAGTGTTGCCCAGAAGTCTTGCTCAGAGGTGTCGCTCAGAAGTGTCGCGCAAAAGCTTCGCTTACATGTGTGTGTGTGTTTGCTCAGAAGTGTTGCTCGGAAGTGCTGATCAGAAGCATCGGTCAGAAGTGTTGCTCAGAACTGTCGATCAGAGGTGTCGGTCAGGGGTGTCGATGAGCAGTGTCGAATCGGAAGTGTTGCTCAAGAGTGTCGGACGGAAGTGTTGCTCAGCAGTGTGGATCAGAAGTGTTGACCAGAAGTGTCGATCAGAAGTGTCGGTCAGAAGTGTTGCTCAGAAGTGTCGATGAGCAGTGTGGATCAGAAGTGTTGATCAGAAGTGTTGCTCCTTCAGAAGTGTTGCACACAAGTGTCGCTCTGAAGTATCGATCAGAAGTGTGGATTAGAAGCATCGATCAGAAGTGTTGCTCAGAAGTGTCGATCGTGGTGTCGGTCAGAGGTGTCGATCATCGATCAGTGTCGAATCAGCAGTGTTGCTCTGAAGTGTGTGTCAGAAGTGCGTGTCAGAAGTGTTGCTCAGAAGTGTCGATCAGAAGTGTCGATCAGAAGTGTTGCTCGGAAGTGTCGCGCAGAAGTTTCAGGTTGCTGTGTTGCTCAGAAGTGTCGCTCAGAAAATTGATTTCAGCAGTATTGCTCAGAAGTGCCGCTCAGAAGTGTTGATGAGCAGTGTGGATCAGAAGTGTTGACCAGATGCTCAGAACTCTCGATCAGAAGTGTCAATCAGAAGTGCGGATCAAAAGTGTTGCTCAGAAGTGTCGATCAGAAGTGTCGCTCAGAAAAGTCGATCAAAAGTGTCGCTCAGAAGTGTCGATCAGAAGTGTTGCTCGGAAGTGTCGCGCAGAAGTGTCGGCCTGAAGTCGGAAGTGTCAATTCAGCAGTAGATCAGAAGTCTTGCTCAAAGGTGTTTAAAAGTTGTTGTCCAGCACGTGCGTTTATCCCAGAATATGAACTATCGGGAACCTTTTCGAAATTCATAGCAAAGATAAACTTGTCAACACGATAAGCAGAATATTCAAGTGATAAATGGTGTTGATGGAACTATGGTAAATTTAATGCTTTTCGTAAATAATAGAATGCTTGTGTCAATGAACGACAAGGGTACTCAGGATATAGTTTTGAACCTGATTGAGTTGAAATTGTAAATCAAGGTTAGGATTGTAGTACCCACTGTCTTGATAGTTCAAATTATGCAGAGGATGAACTCCGCTTTTGTTGAAAGTGATGAACGCGGCAACGAGTTTGGATCCCGAACGAACAACAGTAGTGTTAATTGATGACGAACCATTAGGAACTTGATTACGTTGACAAATATAAGTATCATATGTGGTTGGAAGCTCTTTTGAATCGAGGAGGCGAGCAACATAGCGATTGTGAAGGTCGTTGCCCAAGCTAACCAAATCACTTGGCTTGAGTCTGTGTTGCCACTTGCTGGAAACCTTGCCCCGCCCACTGAAATAACGTAATCAGTTTCACTTGAATCCAGCTCAAGTTCAAAAACAAGAGGATACGGTTTCAATGAGAGATTCTTAAATTGATTGAATTTATCCAAGCATTGGTTGAAAAATGACAACCATGTTTCTTCTAATGCCGGGAATTGTGTAAGCGTCATATGCAGGACTAGTAATCAATGTCTTCAACAAGTTGGTTACCAGCAATTAGTCGTACCCTTCTAAAAAGGAATAAGCAGGAGATCATGGTCTTAAGCGTTTGTTGTCTGTCGCGTCAGTGTTTTCAACAGTGAAATGGACCATTACACTCTGTGGGTCAAGCCAACTATTATCTTCGGCATTTAACGCTATTTTCAATACACGCTGTCCTGATGAAGGCGTGTAAATATTGCTTCCTGAAGGAAAAAATGAAACAGAACGCCTCTCATTTATATAACTTGCCCCTTTATTCAATTTGAAAGAGCGATTATCAATTAGAATATCTTCAGCACTACAAGTTTCTAATTTAAACTAAACTGGAAAATTTTGTAAAATCTTGTTTGGTAGAATTATTATTATAAGTTTAATTTTCTTTTTCTTGTCTTCGACAGGATTATTAGACTTGTCGCGAATGCTCGCGAGGCTTCTTGCCGAAGCGTCCTTTTGCAATACTGTTTCTAATTTATTGGTATGACTTTTCTTGTACTTTTTACTTTCATTCTTAATCATGGCATCCGTTGTTTCATTGTCATGTTTCTTATGCTGAATCATGAACATAAAATAGCTTATTTGTAATATCTCCTTTACTGGCTCAATGATTCTTAAAACATCTTTACCTTGGTCTTTGTATTCAGGTATGTAATCGTGGTTAGTAAATGGGTTTAATGAACCAGTATAAACAGTTCTAGCACCACGGTCAGCAATACTAACAGGGTCTAAGATACTTCTAAAATTAATGTAATCATCAGCAATTTTAGAACTTAATTCGAGTGAAACCTATTGGAAATACGCTTGCAAGTTTGATGCCAGGTGCAATGTTCATATTAGTATCAGAACAAATATTAAGTCCTCGGGATGTGGGTGTGCAGATACTTGATTAAAAGGAAGTATAAAAAAATGGTCTACAGACATCCCGCTTTGTCTCAGTACATAATGGACAACAAATATCAACATGGTAAAATACACGCTGTTAAAGATGAGAATGATGTATATATCGGTTCTACTGTTATGGAGTTGTCAAGCCGAATGGTTCAACATAGGAGCGACGCAAAGAAAAGGCCCGACATAATGCCACTAAAAGATAAATGAATGAAATAGGTATAGAACACTTTTACATAGAACTCGTGGAAGATTACCCTTGTAAAAATAAGGAACATCTAAACAAAGAGAAGGAGAACTGGTAAGAGAACTTGCGACAATCAATAAACGAGTTGAACAAAGAACACCAACTCAAATAGCAGAACAAAGGAGAGAATACAGAGAAAAACGCCACGACTACTTTTTGGAATGTAGGAGGGAATGGAATGAGAAGAACCGAGAAAACTACGAGAGCAAAATAGAGCACAGAAAGCAAAAGATAAAGATAACATCTATGAAAGAGATAAAGCGCGGAAATCAACTAAAATTGAATGCCCATGCGGTGGCAAATATACAAATGCTCAGAAAGCGGAACATCTAAAATGTAAAAAACAAGACGGAGCCCACGAACCCGAATGCACATCACTTTACGCAAACCCAAGAAAATCATTAGAGAGAACATTTTCGGTTTAAGCCAATGGGGCTCGCAATCAAGCCTACTGCGCAAACTATGTTTTTCAGCTTCTAAAACTGTACTTTGCGCGCTCCACTTGTTGCTGCAAAGCTACGATTTTCAATCTGGAGCTGGACACCTGCGATTTTCCAGCCAGAGCTGGTACTTCGCGCACTAGACTTGCGCTACACAGATTGTCTAGCTAGAGCTGAAAACCTGTACTTTGCGTCCGACTTGTTCTACAAAGTTGCGATTTTCGAGCTGGAGCTCAAAACCTGTACTTCGCGTACTACACTTGCACTTCAAATTTGCGATCTTCCAGCCAGAGCTGGAAACTTATACTTGCACTACAAAGTTGTGACTTTCCAGCTAGTGCTGGAAACCTGCGCACTTCGCGCACTAGACTTGTACTTCAAAGTTGCGATTCTCCAGCTAGAGCTGGTACTACAAAGTTGCGATTTTCCAGCTAGAGCTGGAAACCTGTACTTTGCGTACTAGACTTGTACTACAGAGTCGCAGTACTTCGCCTACTAGACTTGTACTACAAAGTCGCGATATTGCAGCTAGAGCTAGAACCCTGTACTTCGCGTCCTAGACTTGTACTACAAAGTCGCGATTTTCCAGCTAGAAAAAATCGAAACCTCGAAGTACTAGACTTGTAAAACAAAGTCGCGATTTGCCAGCTAGAGCTGGAACCTGTACTTCGTGCGCTAGGCTTGTACTACAAGGTTGTGATTTCCAGCTAGAGCTGGACTTTGCGCACCTGTGCTTCGCGTACTACACTTGTACTACAAAGTCGCGATTTTCCAGCTGGAGCTGGAAGCCTGCACTTCGGGCGTTAGACTGGTACTACAAAGTTGCGATTTTCAAGCTGGAGCTGGAAACCTGTACTTCGCACACTAGACTTGCACTTCAAAGTTGTGATTTTCCAGAAACCTGTGCTTCGCGCGCTATACTTCCACATGCCTCGAAACGTGAACTCCGAGGATGTGACGTGGTCTGCAAAGGGCATGCCTTTCTTCATCAGCGGATCTGACAAGCTGCGGATCTCCACGGAGGACGCATACCGCGAAGGTGTGGACGTGGAGACGCAGAACGCCATGATGGCGGCCAGGTTTCGCTATTTTTACTTTCCGCACAGTCGCAGTGAGCGCGACTGTAAGCGGTGCCCGCCATGCGGCAGCTGCTTCAGCCGCTGGCTGCAAGGTCTGCCGACGCCACCTCTCACTCCCCCGGCGAGCGGCTCATCCGGGGCCCGATCCAGCCGCCACAAGCATAGCAGCCCCAGCCGAAGCTCCAGCGGCGGCAGCGACAGCCAGGGCGAAGCCCGGGCCAGCGGCGACAGCAGCAGCCCGCGCAGAGAGGAGATCACCCCCCTGCCGGCCGTCCCCGACGAGCAGGCCATCGTTGAGGACATGCGCCGCAGCCTGCAGCTTGAGCAGGAAGAAGCCGAGGCCGAGGTCGACGCCCAGCTGGACGACTGCCGGGACATGGAGGCGGAATATGCTTCTGGTTCTCCGTCGGTGTAGGATGTTTTAGGGGTAAGCGGACCTTCAAAACGAAGTGCCCGCAATTATGGAGCTTGGGGGAGCAAGCTCGTCAAGAGCCTGCAGATGTGTAGCAAGACTGCGCATCGAGTTTGTGTGGGGGGGGAATCTTCGTGATCGCAGCTTGTAGATACCGCTTATGCGCGACAGCTCGACAGATAATAGATATTCATGTTTCTGCTGTAGATTCACTGAAGTTAGCACAGGCTCAAACCCCGCAGAAGTCATTGCAGGTCCCACAATTCAGGCAACAAAGAGCAGAAAACAGTAATGAGCCAAATAGCGAAGCATTACATTGAAGCAGTGCAACCATGAATCAACCCTGCCCGTGCCGGTGTCACATACCTCGTGTTCAACAGCTGTCAGAGGCAGTCCCCAACAAAAATTGCAGCCGAGCGGGCCACATGCTCCGCAATGGATGCTGGAAGATCTTGGCTGTTAGCAGCATTGACTTTGAGTCGACAGACGGATGGGATGTGATTGACGAGCTTGCAGATGATTTTGTGGAGGTGACATGCGCAAGGGTGCAAGCGACTCTTTGCAGAGCAGAAGCTACGCGTATAGCCGAGTTCCAAAATCACTCAGCACAAGATGACGTGCCGCAAGTGCAATACCGCTGCAAAGCGCGCTATGCCAAGGATGCAAAGGACGTTGTTGTTCTTTGGTCAAAGACCCTAACCAATCCCTAACCAATTTGTGAGTACTAGATCCATGGGGTCTAGATTTGGGGGGTTTTTGGCTATCTCGAATTATCTCGAATTATCTCGAAGATGTAGGTCAGGTTGAAAGCAACTTGCATGTTTGGGATTTGTTTCTGCATTTTTTGTCATTTGTATGATGTGTGTCTTCATGAATGCCGTGCAATTTTGTTGATTTTGCATTTTCATTTTGTAAATATTTGTTCTAATGATATTTAATGCTGATGCATGATGGTCGGTCATTGTGTTTTTACTGAACTTAAACCTGATTGCATCGGCTCGTAGCAATCAGGGGGCGGTGATGATGTCAAACTGTGTGTTTGTCGCGTTGCCTTCAGCTTCACCAATTTCAATCAATGATGTCCCGAATATATCATCAACCGAAATCCCTTCTCATCCAACGCATGGTGGAAGATGCGTATTACTACAGAAGTGACTGGACAGACATGGACCTGCATTTGGAAAAGGAGTGGGCAAGATTTGCAGAGGACGGGCTGGGCTATGACCAGGTGACCAGGTGGCCACTGGATGCAAGTGTGATTTACGAAAGCGAGAGTGACAGTGACCACCATGATCACTCCTGTCCAAATTCGAACGCTCTCAAAATCATGATTGGAAGCTTGGCTGTCGGGCTGCGGGTCCATGAGTTGGGTGAAATAAGTCAGGTCGGGAAACCTGTGCAGCCGGATTTGGTCGTTGCTTTGAATGCAGCTGACTGGCAGTACGAGCATGGCATGGAACGTGTGGAAAACACAGCAGCAGTAGATCGCCTAGCTTATGGCCTGTGGGATAAAACCCATCTACAGGGTGAGGAGTGGAACCTCTTCAAGAATGCGACTTTCCAGCTAGAGCTGGAAACCTGTACTTCGCGCACTAGACTTGCACTACAAAGTTGCGATTTTCCAGCGCATGCTAGACTTCTGAGCAACTCTTCCGACCCACACTTCTGAGCGACACTTTTGAGCGACACCTGATCAACACTTCTGAACCACACTTTTTCTGACCGACAATTCTGAGCAGCGCGTCTGAGCGACACTTTTTCTGATCAACCTTTCTGAGCAACACTTCTGATTGACACTTTTGGGCGACACCTGATCAACACTCCTGAACCACACTTTTTCTGATCGACACTTCTGAGCAACACTTCTGAGCGACACTTTGTCTGATCGACTTTTCTGAGCTCACTGCTGGATGATACATATTTAACAGTTGATCTTTATCAACAATGGCAGAGTTTTCCTCAATGAATGACATTAACTCTGATACTTTAACTTGAAGATATACAACGAACTTGAATTCAACCTAACGATTGGCGCTAAGACACGGTATTGTTGAACGCTTAAACAAAAACTAATGGCATCGTGCCTACCTCTCGTTGCCAATCCATGTAATAACTTGCTTGCTGTATCTGACGAATTTAGGGTCGTCTGCAAAATCATCGACAATGATTACAATTGAATATAATTTATTCATCTTCTGTTCTTTCATGTAGTGAATATTCTTTCTTTGTGTGTGAATGATATTTCTTCCAGTTCTTCGGGTTGCTAGGTGTCATAATAAAACTTTTCTTTTTCATCATCAACCTTCATTTGGTCTTTTTGGTACTTCTTGTCGTTATGAACGGACGGACTACAAATGAATATACGGGCGAAGCTGTCCCTATATACATTTAAGATGAGGTTTTGGACTAAACCAGTTTTGCCACCCGTTGATGAAGCAACAACGATTGAACGAAAGGGCAGTTTTGGTATATGCTCATAATTAGATTGTTTGAATTCATAATCAGTTATGTTTATTGGTCTTGTTATTGGAACGTTTGTCATAATAAAATGATACACCAGCATAGACCCCAGATAGCACACCACGGCTACGAACCATGACGCAGCATCATAATGGTTCCCGCGACATGATGATGATATTGACAGCATCTTGATGATGTTGGCAGCATCATGAAAATACCACAGCTACTCAGCATAGTGCGCTACATAGACGCGCAGACAATGTCCTAGTGAGCGCTAGTGAATCCATCAGCAAAACGATGATGTTGACAGGATGATGCTGATACACCAGCCACGAACGATTCCGCGCTACATATCTAGCAGAAAAAGGCAGAGACGACGTCTTGATGAGTTCGACAGCATCATGATGATGCGGACAGCACCATGA
Source organism: Effrenium voratum (assembly GCA_963377175.1). Taxonomy (NCBI): domain Eukaryota; class Dinophyceae; order Suessiales; family Symbiodiniaceae; genus Effrenium; species Effrenium voratum. The sequence goes on along the minus strand of CAUJNA010000925.1, from coordinate 38,799 downwards.
TGATGCTCACAGCATCATGGAGATGGCAAAGGCAGCATTCTGATGATACCACAGCCACGAATCATCTTGCGACAGTGCAATGAAATTCAGCATCATCCTGATATTGACAGCATTATGCCCGCCACCACACTCACGAACCATAACGCGGCATCGCAGCGATTGCAGCAGCATCATAACGTGGCACGAACCAATACGCGCGACAGTTAGAGCAGCAACAACGTCCGAACCGGTTCAACAGCATCATGATGCTGCTGACAGCATCATGATGCTGCGGCCAGCATCATGATGATGCGACAACCACGATACCCCAAACAGCACCCGCCCTAGCGCCCTGCCATCCATATGCGCCCGCACCCTCACCAACACCCGAAAACAGCAGCCCCAATAGCACCCCAACGCAGCACCCGCGCCAGCACCGGACACGTCCCCGAGCACCCTGCCGACGTACTGTCACCAGCACCTGATCCGAACAGCACCCAAAACCGCACCTGCGCCAGTAACCCCAAAGTGCATGCCCCCTAGCTCCCAGCTATCGATCTTGCAAATAATTTCTCTTCCTCATTAGAAGTCGAGTCTATGGGTTCCAGTTATCTGGGAAATAACGCGGTCAGCAGCACCTCCAACAGCAACACAAAACAACACCTGCGCCGCCACCCCAAACTGCATGCCCCCTAGCACCCGCCGGCAATCTCCGAAAATTGCGCCCACAACGTCGGCAGCACCTCAAACAGCACCCCAAACAGTACCCCAAAACAGCCGCATCAGCTCCCTAAACTGCATGCGGCCATCAATCTTGCAAGAATGCGCCTGCGCCATCACCAGCACCTCAAACAGCACCCCAAACTAAGCGCCCCCCCGCTGTCCATCAGCGCCTTGAACAGCACAGGCACCAGCACCTTAATCAGCGCCGCAAACTCCATGCCCCCTAGCACCCGGCCGTCAATCTCGCAAAACAGCACCTCCACCAACACTCCAAACTACATGCCCCCTATCTCGCAAAGCGGCACCTCCACCAGCACCCGAAACTGCATGCCCCCTAGCACCCGGCCGTCAATCTCGCAAGACAGCTCCACCAGCACTCCAAACTACATGCCCCCTATCTCGCAAAGCGGCACCTCCACCAGCACCCGAAACTGCATGACCCCTAGCGCCCGGCCGTCAATCTCGCAAAACAGCACCTCCACCAACACTCCAAAGTACATGCCCCCTATCTCGCAAAGCGGCGCCTCCACCAGCGCCCGAAACTGCATGCCCTCTAGCACCCGGCCGTCAATCTCGCAAAACAGCACCTGCGCCAGCACCCCAAACTACATGACCCCTAGCACTTGGCCGTCAATCTTGCAAAACAGCACCTCCACCAGCACCCCAAACTGCATGCCCCCCTAGCACCCGTCCGTCAATCTCGCAAAACAGCACCTCCACCAGCACCCATCTCGCAAAACAGCACCTCCACCAACAACCCAAACTGCATGCCCGCTAGCACCCGGCCGTCAATCTCGCCAAGCGGCACCTCCACCAGCATTGCAAACTGCATGCCCCCTAGCACCCAGCCGTCAAGCTCGCAAAACAGCACCTCCACCAGCACCCCAAACTGCATGCATCCCCAGCACCCGGCCCTCAATCTCGCAAATCATTTTCCCTTCTTTATTAGAAGTTAGAACCCCTATAGCTTTCAGCTATCTGGGGAAATATGAAAGGTATTTAGACATTATTTATCGTCAATATTAAATGGAACATATATTTATGATATGCTGGTAGTGAATATCATAAAATGGAACAGGCTTTCCATTGCTTCAACCAATAAGCATTGAAGCTAATTAGTTTGAATTAGTTTGAACCCCGCTTGTGTGTGTGTAGGTAAGAAGAAACTCAGTGCTGAGCCCCGAATATTCTAACATGCATGAAGTAATAACACTAACTATAAATTTATGTTATTGTTTAATATGGACAGAAGTTATTCAGATTATATTGACTAATAGATGAAGTAGAGAATATAGAGCAAGTCATCAGAACTGATAATAAAAATAAAAATGGTTGTTACTATTCATTAGAATTATTTAAGTTAGGAATACAATATATCAAACATAAAAATGAAAAGTAAAAATATACATGGGACAAAAAACAAAAGAATAAGACAGGGTTAAGTGTGTCTTCAACAGATGAAGATAAAGAAGAAATTGTTAAAGTCATTGAGTTGCTTGCCCTATGTGTAAAAAGATGTTAGAACTTAAAAATAAAGTAGAAGTACAAAAGAAAGAAATTGTAAATGCTCGTGTGTTCCAACAAGCTTCAAAATAAGTAAAAGTGACAAGAACATGAAATTGATAAAACTAAAGACGGCATCAACTTGGAGACTGACGTACATAATATCATTTTTAAATGGGGTCGGAACGCCACACCATCCGACAATAATGAAGATGAAACACAGGAAACTATTAAACAAATGATGAAAATAAGTATTTAAAAAGTAGTTTTAACATAATTGAACTTTATAAATAAATAATTGAATAAGTAATTATATTAAAGAATATATAGTAATGACTGAAAATCAGAATTCTACTGTTCATGATGTAAAGAAAAAGATAACATTCATTATTAAAATATTAAAGCCTTAAACGGCATGATTCAAACTATTGATGAAAAACTTAAACCATTTAAACGCGAACAACAAAGCAATGAAGAGAATGAAAATATTCAGAAAATGTTTCAAGCAAAATCTATATGAAGGCCGTCAGGCGACTACCCTACAAAGCAAAAGAAATATTGTGATATGTTGAAGACAGGAAAAAACAAGCAACCTAAAAGCACCACTTTAGGATTTTGTAAAATTTCAAAAAATGATGATGGTGTATATGCATTATTTGAATAATTAATATTTATATAATTTTAATAATATGAATTTATTAGAGTTATTTAGCAAGAAGACCTATATAGAACACCGCCAGATTAAATTTGTGCGATATGTGTTTGTTGAGACACTATGAGGGTTCGACACCATAAAATAAAAGGCAAGCATGTGTTGTTTTGACATTGTTGTTCAGGGGTGGTGCGTTGGTTTACTCATACTGGGTCATTTGTTCTTTAGGGCAGGTGTGTTGATGGAGTCATACTGGGTCATTTGTTTTTCGGGGGAGGTATGTTGATGTAGTCATACGGGGTCAATTGTTTTTCAGGGGTGGTGTGTTGTTTCGACATACTGGGTCCTTTTTTAGGGGGTGGTATGTTGTTTCGACATACTGGGTCATGTGTTTTTCAGGGGTGGTATGTTGTTTCGACATACTGGGCCATTTGTTTTTCAGGGGTGGTATGTTGCTTCAACATACTGGGTCATTTGCTCTTCGGAGGTGGCATGCTGGTTTTGTCATACTGGTCGTTTGCATGCTGGTTTATTCGGAGCTGGCATGCTGGTTTTTCCATACTATGATTATAACATTTATACCCTTATATGTTATAATTATTATTTAAGTGTCAGCGTTTCATATATATATATATATATATATATTTGACCCTAAAATCTACAAGGAGCACCACGCCCCAAAAAATTGATGATGAAACTGCTGAAACGAAGGAGGGGGGGTTTCATAATTTAAATAGTTATGATTAAACAGTTGAAAAGGACTTCAAGGAAAAATTGATGACTGAATATAATATATTCCAGTAAAAATTGAAGGCGTCAATGGTTTAACCAAAGACAAAATAAACAAATGAATAAAACAAAGGAAAAGAGAGAGTGAAGAAGTAAACAGGTTTATCCGTATAAATCCTTACCCATCAGCAGAGGAAACTAAAGTTATTGAACAAATGAAACCAACAGGAATACCGGTTGAACTGACGATAAGACTATATCATCGTGAAATTCTGGACAAAATGTATGATGAACTTAATGATGAAAGTAAAGTGATAGACTATGGAATGCAGTTAAACAAAGCAGAAATAACTGGTCCTAACAACTCCAAGCAGATGAAAATTATTTTTATGAAAGCAAACTGTTCAATTCTTCAACCAGTTAAGAGATACACATATGAAACAAATAAAAATGAAAAACATCTTGGCAAAGAAACTACATTAGGATGGTCAAGAAAAATAGAACAGTGGTGGAATGAAGTAGGCTTTAATACTATGAGCTGAACACTTAAAACAAATCTTAATCAACATATAATAATAACATGTAAACTCTTCTATGCTATAATTGTAATGTACTTATCGTTTGTAAAGATTGTATTGCTATATTTTCTTAATTTGCTTATCTCTTTCAAAGTGCGTTGATTGAACTTGGTATGCTTCTTCAATTTTTTCGTGCTTTGACTGTTTGATTGTGTTTGTGTGATACTGCTGTGTTTTTTGTTGGTATGCTGCTTTGTTTTTTGCTGATGTGCGTGTTTGAGTTGAGTGTCTTTGATGGTTTATAGTTTTGCTGTGTTGCTGGTATGCTTGTCTGATTTGTTGAACGTTGTGTGTTGTGATTAAATCGTTTTTGTTGTTGGTTGTTGTTTTTTTTATTTTGTTGTGGTGTTGTTCTGGTTTGTGCTTGCTGTTTGTTGTGTTACTAATGGAGAAAAAGTATATGGATAATTCTTGGAGTTCTCCTGATACTATTTTGTTTTTTGGGGGGGATGGGTGTGTGTGTGGGTGTGGGGGTGGGTGGTGGGGAGTCTGAGTGGGAGAAAACGTGAAGCAACAAATCTGCAAAACTGGGTCACCGGCGGAAAATGATGGGCCCTTAACGTACAGAACCGCAAGCAAACAACAGGATCATCCTCAAACATGACTTTAGATTTGCGTCATGCGCCAGCCGATGCCAGCTTGGCTTGGCATAGAAACTTCCTGTCGAACACTCTTGGGGCCAAGGGGCCTGCGCACTTGCAAGTCTCTTGTTGCTGCCACCCCGAAGCCCAACCCAACCACCATCATTGAACACCAAACTTGTAAACCAAGTCTTTGCCAAAGCGACGCAAGGCAGACCAAGAGCTCGCTCCCTCCTTCCCTCGCCTCACCGTGGCCGGAACCCCAATCCGTCGTCGAGAAAGTCCTGACAGCACGCCAGCCACATCTTTGTGCTGGACACTTAGAAGCGGTTTTGGAAGCTGCGTTGTCTGCCTCTGAATATGCTTCTGATGTTGAGCAAATGGCTACAGAAAAGGGGTGTTGTGTGAAGAGAATGATGCGTGTAGAGACTAGGGAATCAAGCAATATAATTCTGCCATGGCTTCCAGGAATGTGTTCTTCCAGGATTTGGCGCCCTTAGTCTGTCCAAGGCACAGCGCGCTCATATGGGTTCAGTGAGCCAGACCTTAAGAGAAGTATAACCGATTGCACTGAAGTAATACTAAGGAAGCCTTGGCTCCAAGGAATCCCAAAAGGAGTTCATCGTGTGGCACACTTGCATGGCTTGGCCTTGCTCAATTGCAAAAATATGCTTATTCATTCCTCGCGCAGGCATGATCGATTTACAATCCAGCAAATTTGTCTCAGAACTTGCCTGGTTGACCTTTTGTGGACCAAACGTATGGATCAAGCCTGGTTTTAACCAACAGGGACGCCAGGGACAAGGCTGCAGCAAACGGGCCCTTATCTGCTGGCCGATTTCTAGCCCCCCACTCTTTGCTGGCAACTGCGCTGGCCACTCTCCCCCGCGCAAGGCATCACAAAGAAAGCGTGAGAGTTTCCTCACTGGGGCATCCTGCCTCACGTAGTCTGGGGCAGCCGCAGGCAACGGCTTGTTGCGCGCGTAGCTGGGCGGAGTCCTGACACGCGGTCGGCCAGTACAGCCAAGGCGAACATCATATTCGCTCGATCAGTAGAAGCACTCGAAACAACTGTCAAGCCTTTCGCACGCCTGATGCTCTCAGTGAGGGGCAGCCTACCTCTCACCCCCTCAGGGCGCTAACAAACAAAACAGCCCACGTGTTGGACCTGGTTATCGTGTTGAAGCAGCACTTAGCTGCCATCACACACAGCAAGCACCTTACTTCTCTGCACTTGTCGCGATGCCCGGATATCCTATAACTCACTAACTGCAAGTAGGACCACAAAATCCTTCACCACGGCCAAACACAGACAAACAACAAGCTCGATCCCAAGATCTCACAATTTCTCACTTTGTCCCCACCCCCCCCCCCACTGCCGCATCTTATCTCAGTAGGGAACCGATACCTTGTGGTAGTAGAGGATCGTATATGTGGTCCCTGGATCTATTCCGCAAAAAACCAATATATGCCAATATGGAGTGCAAGAGAATGGATGTCCCTGGTGTTGTGGTTTGCTGTAATACCTGCGAAGCGGTCTGCAAGCCGTTTATCGATGCATCATGAGATTGTAAAGACTATGTGCAACAAAAGGACCTTGAGCCAACGTTGCGTGGAGATCAAGATATGAATCAAACACAAAACAGACACAAATTTCTGTTGATCTCCAGCACAGAATTACTGTGTAATGTTTGGCTTCTTGCCCTTTGGCCGTAGCCTTTGTTTTCTGCCGTAGCCATTGAAATATGCCGTAGCCATTGAAATACTGGATTCATCCTTTTGCTGCGCGGATGAAAAGTCCTGGTGACAACTGAAAGACGGTTTGTACACTTGATGTGAGATACCTAGCTGTATCAAAAAAAAGCGCAAAACGCTTTGTACACGCGGGATCGATGTGAAACTATTGATCGATCACTGAAAATAGTCTTGTCGTCGAGGAGGATCAATTGGTCGTGATTCGTTGTGACTTTGTCGTGCGAACTCTCGCAATCAAGCTTCTGGGAATCTTCGCCTTGGCAAATCATGGCAGTCGCAGTAGCTTATCATTTCTTGTTGTACCAATGACAGCTGCTGGCGGACTGACTGCCGTAATCGTAATCTCTCCAGGTCGAATCGCTGTAGTGCTTCCATCCCTGATTGCCGTACGAGTACTGGTTCCATGGCTTCCATGCTGTCTCGGTACTCCTTGGTCCGATTGTAGTTTCTCTCCCGGTTTGCTGCACGGCTTTGGATGTAGACCATCAGTGGGCTGTGTAAATCGGAATCACTGTGCCCCAGCATCAGCATTTCATTGGTGATGTGCTTGATGCGCTCATTGGATGAGACCTGGTAGTCGGCGATGACCTTCTCAAAGTTGTCCTGCATGGATGTCAGTTGTGCCTCGGTCAAAGCATCAATCTCTGACTTGCGGAACTGCTGCTGAATGTCAGTCTTGCCCCATCCCAATACAAATGTCATCACACAGTCCGGAAATGTTCTGTGGCATTTCCTGTGCCTCGTTTCATGTCTTCTGATATTTCTGGATGATGTGGTGGTTGATGAGGCCTTGGTCAGGATTGTAGACATCTTGAAGCTTGCTGTAAGTATTGGCGGACTTGGCACTCTGTGACGAGGGGATGATTCCGGATTGGAAATCTTCCCTTGCTGCGCCATGGGTGATGTTCGGATGAACATGGAACACGCCGATGGTTACGAATGGGAGGTCTGCCCTTGTCACGTGTCGACTGTTAAGGATGTGGATGGAGTTTCCGTTGATTTCGGAGGTGTGCCGCGCATCTCGTTGTTGAACTCTGTGTGGACGACAACGATCTCCTTGTACTTGCCACGTCCTTGGACTTTGGTGCGCGATGGCAATCTCCTTCCAGTGTACTTCTGCTGATCGTCGAACATGTCCGGTCTGGTGGTTGCCAAGCAGTCGGATGTGGGGATGTCGTAGTCGGGATTCGGGATCTATGCAGTCCTTCTCGACTCCAAAGTAGCATCTGAACATTCCGAATGTCGTACAGTATTGGCTCTTGGTGGAAATGTGACGCGCCAATAGCTCGAGCTTGCTTTCCGCCGCGGACCAAGCATGTGACTGGTCTTGCTAACCAGGATTTGAGAACGATGCCCTTGTAGCCGAGCTGATGAACAGCTTGATGAGGTCCTTGAATTTCTCTTCTTCTGGATAAAGGAAGGCATCGGCCTCGGTGAGGCACATGATGTGGGCACTGTTCTGCAGCATCATCATGATGAGTGGCCTCTCCTTCATCGACATGTATTTCACTTCCCGGCTGTCCAACCTCGGATTCCTCGTGAGGTTTCCGTGATTCAAGGTGAGCATGTTGAGCGTCAAGGATGAAGTGAATTCATGTGACGCGAGGTGATCAACATAGGGGCGATCTGTCGGCTGCATCAAGGCCCGGATCATCATCGTGCCTCAACTTCTGCAGGCCATGCGGAAGTCTGATTGGATACCCTGACTTGTCCTGCGCTGCCCTGTACTCTTCCCTTGTCGGTGTTGGTGATGGAAGATATTTTCTGTTTAGTTTCATTCAAATTTGGATGAAGATTCCTTGGATTGTCCTGAATTGTCTTGAGCTCTTCTGCTGCATCGATCTTGGTCATGTCCCGGTCCAAGGTGACTTCCGCGAATTTCTGATTGAATCGTGATAGATTGTCCGGGTTGTGGAGCTCCAGGATGACCTTCTGCTTGACGTTCCCTTCTTCATCTTGATCCGTGGAACGCCGTCGGTTTCTGGTCTCGATGGATGACTCCCTCTCTGATTGGTTCTTGGTCGCCTTGTTGGCATTGACGCGTGCAAAGAAGTGCTCAACGAACTCCGTGGTCTTGGTCTCGTACATCTCCTTGTCTTCCTTGCTGAAGTTCTTCTTCAGGATCCGGTAGTTGAACTGCAGGATCTGACCCTCTGCATCAAACGCTGCAATGATGTCCCAGGTGTTGATGGTATGCTCTGTCAGTACAGTTCGTTCCTCGAGAGTCGGAAGGCGTGCGGATTGTTCTTGGTAAAGGCAAGGATCACGAGCGCGTCACGTCCTGTAGGCACATGAGTCAGCGCTGCCTCGGATGGTTCATCGTTGACGATGATGTCGTCGATGCAGGCAAGGTGAACATGAATTCTTCCCTTGGAGTTGAACTTGCTCCTGTCTTGATTCCCTGATCCAGGATGCTCTCCAAGTGATTTCCATAGGTCGCATGGAACATGAACTTGACAGGAACCTCCTTCCTGTTCCACGGATGGAGGTGCAGGTCGTCGCATCCTGTATCCCGGCTGCGCTGGTTCCGCTTCTTGTGAGAGGATGAGGATGGCAGGTCAGGCGTCTGATGCATTCAATCTCGACATGCCGCGAATGACCACTGACGCATCTCACATACAGCTCCATGTCTGGATCCTTGCTGAATGTCTTGCCATCTGGCCTGAGTGCGCGATGAGCGGTGTTGCAGACAATCGATCCAACGTTGTCGGGGAACAATGTTGTTCTTCTTCTGCCGTTCGTATGTGCCATCGAAGGATGGGTACACAAATGCTATTTCAAAGCGGGACTTGCCATACTTCGGAAACATCGTCATCAAAAAATGCCTGGTTTGTTTCCCAGAAAGTTCTTCGCATGGTTGATGGAGGTCAATGCTTTGAAAAGCTCGCAGGATCCGTTGAGGTTGAGTCTGAACTCATGCTTCATGTCTCTTTTGCTCTCTTCCCGTGGATCACGTTGTAGGCATCCGGAAAACAGTCTGCTGATTCTCTCAATTCTCCAGAGGATGAGACATGAAGCACTCGTGCTTCATGTCTCTTTTGCTCTCTTCCCGTGGATCATGTTGTAGGCATCCGGAAAACAGTCTCAATTCCCCAGAGGATGAGATGAACGATCTGCTTTTCCTCGATGGAGTAGCACTTGCATACGGATTTGGCGTTGTGAGTCGTCCGATCCATGTCAATCTGCCTGTTGTGGCACACCAGTGGGATGACATCGGTGTCAGAGCCTCGTGGACTCAGCAAACACTGTAGATCTTCTCGATATACTCCATGTATGCCTTTTCTGCAAGTGATCGATCCCTGGGAAATGTCGGATACCAGCAGTTATCGAAACGAGCCTTGAGCCAGCATGTCTTCTCGCGCCTCTCTCAATCGTGTTCAGGAACGTAGTTGAGCATTCATGGTAGTACTCTTCCACAAGAAACAGGAATCGAGTGTTCCAGAAAAGTCCTGGATTGATGGTTTCCTTCAAGAGCATATGCCAGTCCTTGAATACTCGTCCGTGATCCATCTTGAACTGTCAAGGGGTGGAGGAGGTGTCATGGTCGGTCTTTGTTGGTCTGATAGTTGTCGGATTCGGTCTCCTCGTCCAGGGCTGCGCCTTGATCTTTGGTGTTAGCTTCAGTGGAGGCACTGAAGGCTGCATGGGCATAGCCTTTGACTTCGGTCGTTCCTTGAGAGTTAGACCAGGTGGATTCTTGTCGCAATCACGCTCATCGGCGAAATTGCCGCCGAGCTGGATCCAAACAGACTGCTGAAGAGTGGCATATCGGCAAGATGATACGACACGCGCAATCACAAAATGGCTGGATGGTTTGTAAACCAAATTGGCTGCGGACGCAGACACATATTTCTTGAGGTTCAAGAATGGTCAAATGAAAAAATACTCATCACGGATTTGAGAAAATTGAAAATCACTAAAATGGAAAATTCATGCATCGGAATTCGTGGACATGTTGATCATGCCCAAGTTCCCCAACAAGTAAACATGGGCTCTGCCATCCCGACTCCTGCGAAGGCAGTGATGTCGGGTCTGTGTTTTGTACTGCGCGCTAGCCATTCAACCAAAAATGCTTTGTTTTGCAACATGGTACGGAAGGGTGGATGTGCGTCAACATTCAAGAGGTTGCCCGTCAGGACGGCCTTGATGAGCTCGTCTGCTTTAGCTGAATGCTTGGTCAGCGAATCTGCAAGGCAATCTTCACTTCGTACATGTGCGAGGTCGTGCATCTGTCCACTATTGCTTCCTTTCGCAACATTGTTTCTTTCTGTTCCGGTTGATGGGTTGTGGATGCAGTTGTAACAAGGTGTTTTTGCATCTGTGCGGCCATGAACATCTGCGATTTGGCCTGTAATGTCTGACCAGAGACCGCGAAGAAATAAAGCTGAACCGTAACAACGCATCAGTCCGTGCAATTCAGCAACAGTTGTGAACATGGTTGTAGCGGTGATCTTGCGCGTCTCATAGTCGACCAATGAGCCTCTCGAGTTGGACGAGCCCTGGCGAAGATCTCGCTGTTCACCAAGAAAGATAACATGCGCGCGTTGGGATGACTTATCTTCATTGTTGCGATAGGATGCATCTGTATAACCAATTATGCGTGCTTTCCCCCGAAGGGGCCAGAATCTCATGCTAAGCGGAATGCTTTTGATGGTTCTGACTGTTTTATTGATAGCGTGAACGTCCTCAATGGTTGGAGATGATGCCTTGTGGAGAATTGATAACCAATGTGGAATTGTGCTTGCGATTGTAACCAGTTGATCTGACCTAAGACACTTCTGTATGCAGTATGCGTCTGAGGAGTGAGGGGAGTGGCATCCTTCAAGCGCTTGTCAAAGGTGATCTCCTGAAGTTCGTCAATGGCGACGTTTTGATGGACATTGATGCGCCAACCGTGCTGGTTGTCACGCTTCCATTGGATGCGTTGTCCTACAAAGAGGCAGTCATTTTTGTCTTCTGAACAAACTTGAAAGTCTTTGCGAAGTCGTCCCATGATTTCCTTCTCAAACACATCGTCCACAATCATAAGAAGAGCATCTACATGAAGAGACAGTGCTCCATGAACTTGTCGGTTCTTGGCGTTGTTACCGGATTTATGAGGTAACCAACTGCTCCTTCTAGATCGAATGTGTTGGATGACTTCTTCTACGTGGGTTTTGGAAGCTGTTTACCGTAGTACTGTAAACATATGTACAACGATCTGCCCTGGTTGGCACCAATCCGTAAGAACGGAGCGCCGAGTCTAGGATGTTCCACCATCTGCGCGGTGCGTCATTCAGCCCGTAGGCAGGTTTTTCATGGCTTTTTCATGTGTGGCGGATATCCGGATCTGACAAATGATGTCCCGATTCTGATCGAATGCCTCGCCTTAGAGGAACGCTGTCTTCAAATCCATGTGGAAAATGTTCCAGCCCTTGTTTGCGGCTGCTTGGATTACAAGGCGAAAACCACTGTCGGTCTGCCGATCATTCTTCTGCTTGTCTTGGAAACTCTCTGAGGACCCAACGGGCCTTGCTCTTCAGGGACCCAGCGACCGGTGACCCAAGTCCTGACATGAATCGTGCGTCGACCAGGTCGAACACTTCATTATCAAGCCAAGGTTTGCACTCAAGAAGCTTTCCTTATTTTCCCTTAACGACCCTCGCATTAGCGCATGGATCCTATCCACGTAAAAAGACAAACAGTCGATACAAATAAGTGTGCTCCACAACCCACACATCAAGTGCACTTGCACGGAAAAAAGCAGAACACTCAGCGGGTTCCTTTTTCACACAGGCACAAACGGGGGAGAGTTCGTCTCCGAGCCCGCAGCCTCTGGCTGGGGGCTAGGCCAAAAATTCCTCATCTCAAAAAAGGGCGGGAAAAGCGAAGCTTGGGCGGGACAATTGGCCTTAGGAGCACTCCGCGTCCTAAAAAGGGGGGACCCACCCACCCACCCTAGAGCGCACACACTTGTACGACCGACACCCTCCCCGTGATGCCGGCCGGTCCGTCTGTCGATGTGAGACTTCGCAGTTACCTCTATTGGGCAACACGAGGGCCGGAAGGCCCAAAAACAAACAAAAAACCCCCAACCACAACAAACAACGAGAGGCAACAACAGGCACACCAACACACGGTGAGACATCTAAGCACGCTTCCTGTGGAAGTTCTTGAAACGGCTCTTCGCCAAATGGCAGCAAGAAGGATCATCATCTGCCTGAAGCGGGATCTTGATTAGTGGCTCCACCTTTGGCACTGTTGGTAATGCCCATAAGACTCCATCGAAGTTGGGTGTTGATTCAACGATGATTTGTGCAGTTTGCTCAGCAAATTGCATAGTTGGGCGGATGTTCAAACCGCCTAATTGTGTTTTCAGTCTACGCATGGCTTTACACATGGTCACAGCTGTGGCGATCTTGGTTGCCGGCCACAGGGGCGCGTCCGCAAGTGTCGAGAGGTACTCCAAGCTGTCTTTGAAGTTTCTTAAGACTTGGGCGGCAGGTGCAGGCGTAAAGGCAAGCGCAGGCTCATGGTCAGGTGTGACGTATTTGGGTAAATACTTGGTACCTTGATTTATGGGGACAAAGCTCTGAGTGACAAGTCGAAAATTGACATAAAGTTCATACCAAGTCACATCACTACAAGCATCTTGCAAATTTTTGGGCCAACGAAGGGATTGAACCCATTGGTAAAGCCTCAAAGTGTATGTCGTACCCCAAAACATTAACCGGCGTTTGTCCTGATCCAAGACTGAAGTCGGCCACTGTTCTGTTTGCAGGTATTGCGGCATCAAAACTGCATGTGGTGCAGGATTTGATGTCTGCGACGCGGAGTGTCCAAGTTTTTGTGACTTCAGGCTTTTTGCCTGCACAAAAGCTTTGTGTAGAGCGGCCACACACTGCATGGCTCGTAGTGTTGTTTGGCGACACTTGACGCTAGCCGCGTGACAATCACGGATCAGCGTGTTTTTAGTCGACAGTCTGGCAGGTTCGCAAGCGTCTGCTTGGCCACGGAATCCACGAGGCGGTTGCCTTCGTGGTGGAAAGCAGCTTTGGTCTTAGCATCCTCAGGCTGTGGCTGGTGGCTCTTGATTTTCTCAAGTTGGAAACCTTGCAAAGGTTTACTGGCGCACACAAGGCACAAAGCATAAATGATGTCAAGGTTATCTCGGTCTCCATGTTCCCCAGGATCCGGGTTGGCGAGGATTTGAGAAACTGTTGACAAAGCATACTGAGAATCAGTGACAATTACGCCACACTTAGCGTTTGCAACAACCGTAGCAATGGCAAAAAGTTCAGCTCGATTAACGCTTTGCCTACCTGGCAACGAACCTGATGTCGTGTAGGCTTGAGTGGTCAGAAGGGGTATTTCTAAGGTACCTGCAACAACGCCGGAAAGAGTTGTTTGCTCAAAGGCGACAATGGCCCAGGCCGCCTGGTTCTCTATGTCTCGCAACCTGTCATGGCAGCTGGCGTCCGTGAAGAAAGTGGTTCGTGCGTCATCTTGCGGTTTGTGGATTGTCGGAAAAACGAAACCTGCAGCTGCTTGCAGTGCCCTCAAACTGGATTCCTCGGGGATTTGATGAGCAACTGGCATGATGCAGAGGTATTTCATATCTTCCGGCAAATGTGCAATCCACTGTTCCCATGGAGCACGGACTTCTCGAAGTGCCTCACAGTGGATGACAATATGGTCATCTGTCATTTGGGCATCGCATAATGGACAAGTGATTTCTTCCGGAGGAAGCCAATGAGCCTTCATAGCCACACTTTGGAGCGCGCCTGTCCAGTGGTTTGTCAGAATGGCCAACTCGTCTGGTCTAAGTTTGTTGGAACACTGCTTAGTCAAGGCTATGTTGATGGAGTGCAAGTCCTGCCACTGTTTCCGATGCAGGGCCGCTGCTGTGATGCAATCGTCCCATGTGACGTCCAGGCATCTCAACAAGTCCTGAGATGATGCGTAACGCAAATCGACTACGCCAAAGTTTTCAGCTTGCATGCGCATATCCGGCAGTAATTGCCAATGTAAATGCTCGGCAAGGCGTGCGAACGATGCCGCCGGGCTTGTTGCATAAATGCGTTTAGTTTTGTAACAAGGTTGCTGGTATTCACATGCCAACTCCCAAAGATCACCAACAATTCCCCATCTCTGTCTCGTCAAGTGATGCAAAGTGGTTAGCATGGTTTTTGCAATTGCATACAAGGGGTCGAGATTGGCTTTGGTAGTAAAAACACACGTCATCCAAGGATTATTGCACGACCGATTTGGCAGCAAAAACTTAGAAATAACCTCACGCAATTGGTCCATGCGGTGAGCAGCTGGAATCATAATTTCGCAAGCGTGCGTGGCAACCGGTGTCATCAACTGTACAAGCTGCATCTTTTGTTCTGGCCGAAGAGGTAAGTCCGCTGCTTTCTGAAAGCGTCGCACCGCTTCCGTGAATCGAGGTTTCTGCAAACAGACACGGCGCCTGCCTCCATAGTGAACCGTGGCTCCCAAGTCCTGTGCATGGTCTACGACACTGGGTCGGCTCAAAAACGGCAGTCTAGCCAGCCACTGGGTCCATTGCTGCCGTCCGGCGGGATCAGTCGCATAGACCCAACACTTCGAGTATGAGATTTTCTGTCTGAACGCATTGGCGAAACGATCAGACTCTCGCAAGCCTGTCGTGGCTTCTTGAAAATCACAAGTTATGTATTCAAAGTTGTCGGCATAACTATATGCCGTTGTATTTGAACATTTTTCTCGGATGAGGTTAATCCACACTGTTCCCAACAAAGCAATGGCTAAGGTGCCCACCGGGTCTCCTTCTGGAACACCTGTCGTGGAAGCCTGAGGCGTGCTGTAATGATGTCCGACTTGAAGCACACGTGTCGCTTGGGTCATGGCTCTGAGCCATGACGTTGCAATGCTGTGCGGCACTCCAACACGGAGCAGCATAGCGACCACTGGCGCACGTCCTAAAAGATTAAAACATTTGAGCAGATCCAGGTTCAAGCCAAAACTCGTCCGGTGACCTGAAAGATTCTGCTCAATCTGGTGTTGCAATAGGTACCAAATGTCGCGGGTAGATGTTTTGGGCACTCCTCCTGCCAAAGTGCAAGGGAGATTTGGTGCGAGGTGTAATAATGCATGTTTTACCCATGCTTTAGACCACACCCTGTATAAGAGACTGAAAATGGTTATTGGCCTTGTAGCTTGGCTTTCGAAGTTGTCATCCGATTTTCGCAAAAACACTGTGCGAGCGGTGGTAATAACCACCGGCCACGGGGCTCCGCCTTGTATGGACCGGAAAATTTCCAATAGATCAAGATGAGCCTGATCAGGAAGTGACAAAAGCTCATTCCTACCAAACCCGCAGGCACCTTTGGCTGACGCTGGCGACGTCCGCTTGATGGCATCTTTCCACGTGTCGAGGTGAAGCGGGTTAAGTGGCATCTCCGGAAGGTTTGGAAGATGGGCTTCAAGAAGCATCGAAGCATCTTCCCAATTGTCAAGAGAGCACTGGTCTTCTGCATTGTCCCTCATCCAGAAAGGAGTCCAAACTGCAAGCAGCTTGTCGACCACGTCATCTGGATCAACAATCCATGTGTGAAATTCTACCGCAAAGACATGCGGCACGTTACATGGAAGCGTCTGGATCTCCAAATCTCTGCCTTGGACCGAGATGATCCTTGTGCGATGGTCCTCAATCTTAATCGAATCTCCTGGCAAGACATCAACCGGGATACTCAGCCTGATTTTAGGATACGTTTTTCTCCTAGTTCTCACACGTGTTGCAGAACATGTTTCTGGGTGTGTGACAGTATCAGCCGGTGGTCTGTTCGGCGGCTTCAGCATTGCACAGGTAGATTTACCCCCATGTTCTTTCCAATCCACTTGGATTTTTTCAGTGAAGTCCGACTTTCTGTGTTTATTCATGCGTGCATGGTATCTGTCTGCGTCCCCTTTAAGCTTATGCTCAAGGGTTAGAAGCCACTCATGGGTGATATCACCGATCTCACATGGGCAATGGCCGATGTGTTTTAGGATCCAGTTCTTAAAAGGCATGTGGTATCCTCGAGCGCGAAGAATTGCCGTCCACTCTTGCACCAGCTGATGCTGAGGAAACTGTCCATAAACACTTCGACTGGCAGCCATGAAATTCTTTGCAAACGATTGCACTCTACGGATTTGTCTCACTTTATGACCTGCAGTGTATGTGAGTACATCGCACGGTGGAGTGTACTGCCCTGCTGGTGCAGGTTTTGGCAAGGCCGTTTGCTGCACCATTGTGAAAAGAGGAGCTTTGCATCTTCCAAGATAACGCGGAGGAAGTTCTTGATGTCCACACTCAGGTGGTAAAGAGGCTGAAACGGCTTCTTCAACACATTTCGCCCACGTCTCTAATGCCATGGGGGCATCAGGGCTCTGGAGGCCAAGGCGTGTATTTGTGAAGTGTTTCTCCATGTCTTCTGCCTTCGGATGCAGGTCCATCCAATTTTTGGGCATGGCCCATCGTCTCACACAGCACACTTGCGTTGGCACGCTGAATTGGGCAAAAAAGGGTGCATGCTCACCAAAAGATCTTTCTGGATCGACCCATCCCGAAGTCAAGAAAGAAGCAATGGGTCCTTTAGCCAAAATAGTGTCATTCCATGTCGAACCGCGACATGTGGGTGGCGTGGCGTCAGGCCATTTGTGCTTTGCTATCTCAATGAGGTCTACAAATCCTCTGCTTGCTAAAAGGTCTCGGTGTTCTTGGGGATATAACATGCAATTCAAGTCTCCCCCAATCAAAACACATCCCGTGGTTTGACTCGCGCTGGCGAGGATGGAATTGAGTAGCACACAATTAAAATGGTTATGGTCCTGTTGATCCGCATGGAATCCATAAACTGTAATGCACAAAACCGGGAGGCACCCGACCTGGAGCCAGATTTCTTGGAATCGGCAAGTGTCAAACATTGAATGGTCGATTTGGTGCGGCAATCTGGCAGGTAAACTGGTAACGACCGCAACTCCTATGCTCTGGCCTCGCAATGAGTCCTCCTTGTGTTGCACACTTCGGGGAAGCACTGGCTTGCCCCAAAATACATTTTGTGATGTGGCCGCAAAGTCTTGCGTAATGCTCATCTGTGCACACTTGGTGGCGCTTGTCTCAGCTAAAAAAGTGCAATGCGCACCCAAGGATAGAACAGCTGAAGTCTTGTTGAAAAGAGCCGTTGGATTGGTGGCACAAAAGGTGAAAATCCGCTCAGGTCCAGGGTTCTTGGCTTCACCTAATCTCTTTCCATGGTTGGGCGACAGCTTATACAGCTTGCAACGCGATTCGCACGGAAGGAAATGGTAAAAAATCAATGCAAAGGTCACGACGGATCGCTTGTCTTTTTTTCGATCACGCATAGATTGCGATCTCAGGCAACATTGATATCTGTGTGAATTATTCCCGATATCGAGGAAGCATGTGTCAGATTGGTGTTCCTGTGGAACAAACATCCCATTTTGCATGCCTAGCTGCATGCCACTCCCCAAACTTCGAGAGAGGTCCTCGAAGGCTCTTCTGATGAAACCACACCTCTCATGATTCATCAAGTCATTGCTCTGGAACAGGTTCCAAATGACCTTCACTCCAAAACAAAAGAGATGTGATTTGTCAAAGGATCTAGAAAGATTTCACCCACTCTTGGGGCGCTTATGCTCAGGTTCAGCCTCTTGATTGCATCGCATTGCTCTCACGAGCTCCTCACTCTGCACTGCAAGGGCATGTTTCAACTGATCTGCCAACGTGGTACGAATGCCCTCATTCATACTTTGCATGTCGGATTGAATTTGCTGAGCAAATGAGGAAAATTGCGTTCGCGTCTGATCTGACAAGGTTTTCAAGTCATGTTGCACGTGCGCAATCTTGTCGGATGTCTCAGTTGCAAGCGTCTCCTGCTTCTGTTGCAGTTGAAGCATCTGGCGCTCAAGCTCAACCATTTTGGCATTTTGGGCTGATGCCGGTCCTTGTGGCGCACTCGGCAATGCCTGAGTCTTATGCGTGCTCCAAGGATCTAGACCGTGTTGCCATGGATCTTGCTTGTCAGTCTTGCTGCTTGCACTCATCTGCGGTTGGCCTTGTCCTGCAACCAAAGTGCTGACATGTTTGGCTTTGGGATCAATGGAAGTGAGCATGACAGTATGTCCATTGAGGACGAAAGTACGCTCTTTCACGGGAGCCTCCGAAGCAACATGCCAGACACAGCCACGAGCTCTCTTGACAGGGCGTGCTTTCCATTCCATCTTGTCAAAAACCGCCTCAAGCATGCTGCTGTCGTAAGACGATGGGAGACCTGACAGATGGTATCGGTGAACAGGCTTGATGGGCTCACGGAAAGGGTCATCTTGCCTGCAAAGTTTCCACACAGCGGACGCTTGCGAATACAATGATCGGATGGCAAAACCGTTCCGTCCTTGGACATATCCAAGATGGCCTGTAACAGAGACCAAAATCGCATCGACTTCCGGTCTGGATGCTGCCCGAGTCCATGTCAAAAGGTAGGTGAGATCTGGCTTGAAATCACCTTCCTCAGCTGGTGAGATGTAGACACGTGAGAATCCAGATTCCTGCATGGCTGTTTCCATCTTGTCTTTCTGGATGGCCACAAAGCATCTGACAGATGTGGCCGTCTGCGGCGAAGCGAGTTTGCCGTTGGCACGGAAAGATCTGCCCCACACAGCTTTGATTAATTTCCGATTCTCCAGCACTCTAACTCTCGCTAGGATCTGTCGGGCAGGTGCTTCAACAATCCGGTTCCATTCTTCATTAGTGAAATCTGGTTTACACACAGTGAGATGGATGGTGGCGGTCTCAGGCACCTCAGTCTTTAGCTCATCGCACGATAACTTGATGTCATTGGGTCCAAGCTGGACAAGGTGCCCTCTGAGAAGAAACTTCCGTCCTGCACAATCATATGCCGGAAAGGTGATGGCTTGCACACGAAAGATTGCAGGGCAATCCTGAGGCGGCGGTTTCATGAGAATGACACCAAGCTCATCCGGAAGAGTTTTTCCCGTTTTCAACCAAGGTAAAAGCTGGTCATACGTTCCGATCATGACACCAGTGGCGTTGCTGGAGATTTCCGAAGCAATGCCAATCTCTCCACCTGTGCTGCGGGCAAAAAAGGAGGGATCAAGTCGGAAGTCTTTCGGCTCAAAAGACTGCACTTTGTGCTTCCCTTTGCCTTTGCCTTTACTACTGGGTCGGATTGCTGCAGGCTTATTCTCGCGATCTGCCTGTCCAGGAATCGGAATGTTTATTCCATGGGCTTGGGCAAGTGCGCACAATGCATCATGCTTGTCAAGTCCGTCACTGGCATTGACGATTGCCGTGAGCTCACTCACAGGCACTGTGTTCACAACCTGGGTCACAATCGGTGCCACAAGCTTGGAGGGGATGCTTCCCTGGAGGAAGATCTGCGCCAATTGACTTTTGATGTGCTGCTTGGCACCTCCAGGCACTCCCGCAAGGAAGCATCGGATCACTTGGCCGTCCACTGAGGCTGGCAATTGGTCAAGCGCAATTTGATTTCCATTGCTCCTGATCTCGCGAAGTGCTATCGCTTTCTCTCCGCACCATAACTGTGCAACAGCCCAAATGGTATCCCTCGGATCCACGCGAATCTCCTCAATGTGATCTCCGGCAAAACCAATGGCCAACTTAACGAGGTTGGGCAACGGGTCAATGTGTGTGTCACGAGCACTGTACAGCACACTTTGGTCCAGGCACCTTCGCTTAGGCATGGGTGCATGCATGGCGTCTTCAGGGACAGGCAAGGCCGCAAAGTCAACCCTCCAACAATGAATCGGATTGCGGAACATGCACGGGACAGGCAAATGTGTATCAAGGTGGAGAGACGCAAGCATCTTGCCAATTTTGGATCGCACATCATGCACATCTTCAAGCGGGATGGTGATGTCAAGGAGGCACTCAGTCGCTTGGAAAAGCATGACATGGAACTGCTGCATTTTTCCTGCCCTGATTGCACTGAGGTTGCAGTCATGAATGTTCTCTAACAAGCAGGCAACTTCACAAGCTTCACGAAAGTTCCAAGGCGACTCCAAGGGCAACACAATGCGCACTGAATCCGAGTCAATGGGGCTGAGCCAATCGCACGGCGTGAAGGTCTCACTGCTGCGAAGTCTGATGAAAAGCTGTTGGTCCTCGTGAGACATCACATCAAGGGCTTTCTGGGCTTGGTCACCAGCCGTGCGCTTTGCAGTCGAAAGTCCTGACGGGGTGATGCATGTGATTTCAACAACACTCTTGAACTGCTGGGTTGGCGACACAAACTGTGAGCTTGATACATGCTGAGGTTGCTCTCGCCCCGGAGTCGCGGGCAGGGTCGACTGCTCCATGATGAGCCAACCTTGTCCATACGGACTCACATTTGCGTTGAACCGATTCATTTTGCGAAGCAAGAGTCGTGCAAGGCAAGTTTCTGGATTCAGATGGTTGATGACGCCAGCCCGAGCATAGACGTTGATGCACTGACACAACACGATTGCTGCATGGCACACTGAAATCGCATTGCCAACCATGCGGGCTGCATTTTTGACATCCTCAGGGAGGATCAAAAAGTCCGTATTCACGAGCGCAAGGGCGGTTTCAAACGGAGAAAGGAATCGGTAAATGCTGGCGCCCGGGTGGGAACTGACAATCTGGCCAAAAAGTCCCTTTTCTTGCAAAAGGTCATCAGGCAGTTCATGTTGCTTGGTGTATGCAGCCATGGCCGTGGCAAGTCGACCTGCGTTGCACACATCGCGGCTGGCAAGGGTGTCACCCTTTCGCATGAACATTGGGTGCGCATAGCGACTCAGAGTGTCCGGGTCAAGTGTCAAACTATCACGGTGGCAAGGGGGTAACGGAAGTGGCACCACCGCACGAAGTGAAAGCTTGATGGGCCGCAAGGCCTGCCACATGACTGTGAACGGTGCAGGATCGCTGAAAGGGGTCAAGCTGTCAATGAGGATAGCAAGCCACCTGCGTCTGTTGGTACAGCTGACATGCTCCAATCCATCTTGCACAGTTTGCCAAGCAATGCGATACTTTGCATCAGTGAACAAATTCCGCAAAATGGGCCAATGTTCATGCTCAACCAACGGTGCCACATTCTCCAAGAGGATACACCGAGGTCGTGCGATCGATATGGCTCTCGCAAATTCATGCCATACTCTGCCCTCAGGTGATTGCAGGCCTGCTTTTCTGGACGCTGAGCTCCACGGTTGACACGGCAAGCTTGCCGTCCAGATCTCGTGCTGTTGGATGTTCTGAATCAAATGCATCGACCTGGCATTGAAATCCTCGCACAGAAATGTATGAAGAGGAATGACCGACATGCTGAGGAAACTTTCTGTCGTAGTGACATCAGCGTTGAAATTCTTTGCATACACTTCTGCAGCAATCGTATCATGGTCAATAGCTGTTTTGACAATGAAGAGGTCTTTCAAGGAGGTGTCTGCATTGATAGCGCGTGACCAACCTGCATACCCACCAGCAAAGGTCTCACAAACCGTCAAAGGAAACCGAGGTGTCTCACGGAGGGATCGACAGAAAGAAGATTGCTGAGCACAGTACCAGAAATAATCGCCGCGAGCATTCCATCTTACCTGGTGCAACGTGCAGGTACGGCCTGGCTCAATGGTGGGCAAATTGCATGTCGTCTTGATGCACACTCGAGTTTTCGAACCGAGATGATGATCCGGGTTGATCAAGTCAGTGAAATAAACGAAACTGTGACCATCAAATTCATTGAGCTCCAGGCGGGCGCAGAGAACAGACACGACACGTTGGTCCTTCAAGTTGGTAGTGTGAGCAACCAAAATGGCAGTGCCAAGAAAAGATTCTCCATCTCCATGCAGGTCAAAAACAGGCTTCGGCACAGGCAAGGATCTGGGTGGTCGTGGTGGTCGAACAGGCGATCCTAAATACAAGATCTCACCTTGCACAGTGTGAGTCATAGTATTTGCTGAAATCTGTCGGCCCTGCACAAAACATGCATCTGCGAAACGTTGCAAGTCCACAATGCTCAAAGCTTGCTTGATTGACACGTCACTAGGCACTTTCAACCTGAAAGGTCCCCAGCACAATGGCAGCACAATCTGCAAATCCATCTGTGGATAAGGGCCATCGCACTCCATAGCGTCTACTGAAGAGGTGGAACTAAGAGTTCAGCGAACCAAGGGCAAAAGCCTAGTTGCGCTGTGGCAACCTTTGGTGAGATACCACCCACCCTAGAGCCAGACACAACATGCAATCCTTGCAACGAGTCTGAGCTAAGACAAACAGTTCCAACTGAATGCTCGTTTCCTCACGAAGGTTCGGAATCGTTTGTTGGAAAAATAAGGTGTTCATCTCTACGAGAGTCCCTACTTATTTTCCCTTAACGACCCTCGCATTAGCGCATGGATCCTATCCACGTAAAAAGACAAACAGTCGATACAAATAAGTGTGCTCCACAATCCACACATCAAGTGCACTTGCACGGAAAAAAGCAGAACACTCAGCGGGTTCCTTTTTCACACAGGCACAAACGGGGGAGAGTTCGTCTCCGAGCCCGCAGCCTCCTCCCATCCTCAATTGCGAGGGGGAAACTCAGGCACAGCTTCCCATTCCACTTTGTCCTGTGTGCAACCAAGCGCTTGGAGCTCTTCGCATTCCAAACGACTGGGTGAATCTGCCGGATTGGAGACACTTGGGCAACGGGCAAACCAAGATTTAATCTGAAGGTCTGCTTCGAGGCGACAGCTCTCGACAACCCACCTGTCTGCAAAAGTGGTTGCTCCTGTCCCGCGAATGAACGCGGTTCGTGCAGCTTCATTGTCAATGTAATAGACCGCCTGCGAAAAACCAAGAAAGGATTTCCAAAGTCGCTGCGCAATGAGCACTGGCAAAACTTCCAGCTCGTAAATCGGATTCTTGGATCCAGCACATAAAGCTCTCATGAACACGTCAGGCACAAGCTCAGAGAAATAACGTGTGCATCTACCCGAAGGATCCACGAGTACGCCTCCGATCGAACCCTGCTTGTCACTCGCTCCTTCGCAAGCGCCATCCGTGAAAACGATCCAGCACTCCTGTATCTTGGCAGCAACTTCAAGAGGGCGACCTTCTCGCACCCTTTCAATCAAGAAATCCAGAGCACGGATCATTGCTTGGGATAGCTTACACACTGTGACGCCCGGCCCCGAAATGAAAGGCAACCTCAGGGCCCTGATTGCGCTGTTGGCCTGACGCCCCCAAACAAAGCCCTCAAACCAAATCATGCGACCTCGAAGCTGCTCCGAATGTTTGCACGTAAGTTCTCCCGCTTCCAGGATGCCCTTCAACGCTTCTTCAAGCTCTGCTTTGCGCTCGGGAGTGTGCATAATACGGATGCGCCCTTCAAGAATGGTGTCAAGGCCAATCAGCAATCCCAACGACTTCACGGTTGCCGAAAAGTCCACTGCTTTTTTGCCATCTTTCGCGAACTTCACTCCAGGTCGAAGAGCGCTTCAGCACTCACCGCAGCTGAGGTCAACGCACGTGCATCCGAGAAAGCTGTGAAGTCATCATAGAAACTCGTCCACCATAGCTTGGGCCCCTTGAGGCCTGCAAACGTCAAGGCTGCCGAAATACGAAGAAAACCGCCGACGCTGCCCACTGCACCGAATGGGAGAGCGTTTGTTCCAAAGAAGGCCAATTCACCCGAAAGCGTCTTGACAGCGATCCGGGCCAAGTCCCTGTCGGAGGGATGCACTCCATATTGTTTGTAAGCCGAGGTGAGATCATAGGTCTTTCCCAAGACGCCGCCCATGGACCTGCTACTTTTCGAATCGATGACGAAAGCCAAGTGAGCAGCGATCTCATCTATGGATTGAACCGCCAGTTTCTCCCTGAGTCCAGCCAAGGAATTCAAACCTCCAACCGAGAAATCATCAATGACCCTAGTCTTCTCCTTTTGCGCCAATCCAAAACGTTTAGCCAGCAGGACTTTTCCGAGGTCCGGGGCATCGTCTCTGAAGATCCACCCGCGTTCCAGTTCCGCCAGCGTCTCGTCCCAGGCCTTGGCGTCCGTCTCACTGAAGGAGGTCTCAGCCATCTGCTTGACAATTCGTCGATTGACAGAACTAGCCATAGCCATGACCGCTGCCGCGGGCATGGTGGGCTTCCGAATTTTCTTGGGGAAGCATCCGGTTTCCCGCAACCAACCAGTCAACTTGAACCCTTCCGAGACATCCTGCTGCAAATACTTGTCCTCGAAGCCCAGTCGTTCCAACATCTCGCCCATGAGCAAAATTCGCTTGCCTCCCAACACTTGCTGTAAATATCCCGGCATAGAACAGTGAAGGGATTTTTCGGCATGCTCGAGCTCTTGAGCCCTCTTCATCCAGTACGTCAAGAAATCAATGCGAGCCCTAGTCAAGTCCGTCACCGGCCAATCCCTGTTCGCCACGACTGCCTCCTCCGAAACAGCATTCAACGTAACTGCCAAACTTCTCGGGTGTCCAGCCTGCACCGCCGCTTGAATGAAATCGGCGGGCTTTCGTGGCACCCCCAGGACAATCTTCTCCATCACAGCATCATCTGCAAAAGAGCCATGTTCAGCTAATAAAAGCGCTCCTCCACTGCAGGCCCGCTCGACTTCCCCCCTTTCCACAATATGCCTGCGTACGATAGCAGTGCATTGATTCGACATGTTTGTCCAACGGTTGGGTATTCTGCGCGGCGCACAGCACGGTGTGGTAGTCGCCGAAATCTGCAAGCAAGGGTTTGAGCCGTTTACCCCTAGGAAAAGCGCCCATGACAACGCGATGCAGTGAGTGATGCGGTTTGTCGGACTGCGCTTGGAGATCCAAAGCGTCCACCGCGCCTGCACGCAAAACTGTCTGCTTGACAATAGCCGCCATGCGCTGCACCAGGACAAAAGGGTAAGCGGCTTTGCTTGTTGTGTCAAAAGTCAAACGTTTGTTATGCGCAACTGTCGTCCAGGGTTTGTGCGGGTGTGAACCATCACAAAGCAAGGCAAGAGGATTGAACCAACGCACATTCGTCCAGAACATTGTCCCTTTGTCGCGTTCTCCTCCGTGGCAACAACTGTGGAAACGCACTTCGAAGATGGGCACGTCCGATTGCAACTGCTTCATGGGGGAAGTGATCCAGAAATACGACCCCCAGGGGTTCTCAATTGTAAAAGCAACTTGGAGTTGATGGGCCAAAACGCAAAGTTCATGTACAACTTCGTAAAGAACATTGGCTTTCTCCGTTCGGGCTTTGTTGGCACCTGACAGATTGTCGAGCCCATCAGGCCGGGCTGTGGACCGTAAAGGTCCTGGCACACTGAATCCTTGAGCAGCCCACTTCTTGAGAGGCCTTTCTCGGGCCTTTGAGGCCGTGCCACAAGGCGGCGCAAAATGAATCCAAATTATGCGAGACGAATTCGCTTTGATGTAACCACGCAATTCAGCAATTCCATGCTCCTTGCTGAGATCCATGATCACAATGCGCTGCTTTGCTGCTTTGGAAATGGTGTGATCTATAGCCATTGCCTGCAGTGCCACTTTGGTGACTGCCTGTGAGAGCCTAGCACTGCCAGCAAAAACTTCCATGCAAATCAATTCTTCAGTGAAAACCCCATTGCACTTCTGCAGAAGGGTGTCCTCTTCGGACTTCTCAAAGGGAGCTTCGACACCTTCAGGTGTGTCGGCCTTGGGCTCCGAGTCGAACCTCGCACGCTTCGCTTCTTGGCGAGGCATGCAAGAAGGGCCCGGTTTGTCAGCAAGCAACTCCTGCTTGCGGGCACCAAGCTTCTGGCTTAAAGACCCGCTTGCATGAGAAAGTTGTGAAACCACATTCTCATCGCCACCAGAGCGTCCAACCGAAAGTCAGTTGGCTCGGCAGTTGACCAAGCTGTGATTCTCCTTGTGGCACTTTGCACACACGTGCACCCCCTTGGTGCATTGCTTGGGACTGCCCGAAGTGGCCAAGCTACACCCCTGAGCTAGATTGTATCCATAGCAAATCCTCTGCTTCGTGGCAGTCTGCAGTTGGTAAGGCCTCAATTCTTCGGGCATTCTCGGGCCCCGAGCCTTGAAACGAGGTGGAGCCTTATCCTTTGAGGAAGGCTTCGTCACCTTACCTGTCTTCTTGGTTTTCGGCTCAGCAACTGTGCTCTCTTTGGCCACGTGCGTGGGCAAAGGAAGAAGGTGCATGGTGACACGCGGATCAACTCGCAGTTTCTCCACCACCTGGTTGAGCGGCTTGACACCGTCTGCAGCCGGCTTCAGGCTGGGCAGACCCTCATCCGACGCCAGCAACCACAATTGCTGGTCTGCCTTCATCAACTGCGAAACCTTCACGCTGGCGTAACCTTGGGGGCTAGACCGAGTCAGAGTGGTCATTAATTGCTGTACCCAGGCTTCATGAACACTCCAATCCACAAGAAGGCATGAATCGAAAGCAAGACCTCTCCTCTGCAGGGCCCACTGCAAGCGAAGTTCTGTGCCCACGTCTGCCTTAACCTCAGGCTTAGCAGATGACAGTTTGATCGTGT
The DNA here is from genome assembly GCA_963377175.1 of Effrenium voratum. Taxonomy (NCBI): domain Eukaryota; class Dinophyceae; order Suessiales; family Symbiodiniaceae; genus Effrenium; species Effrenium voratum. The sequence goes on along the minus strand of CAUJNA010000925.1, from coordinate 11,765 downwards.
CAGCATCTACAGACAAAACCTGTCTGTTGTTCTTGTTGAGCTGCGACAACTCATCTTCTCGCTTGCCACAACGCTCAGGACTGATCCACAAAACCACATTGCTTTCCACGATGCCCGCCGCGAGGTCCAACAATGCGTCGGAAGGCTCAAGCTCTCCCTTGGCCAGGATGCCCGCTGATCCCGCTTGCGCGCAGCCTTTTCGGCCGCCGGTAATTGCGTGGCCTCGGGCTGGGAGCTGGAAGAAACCTTGGACTTGAGGTCTGCAATGACCAACGTTGTCGCTTCAAACTGCAAAAGGCGTAGATTGGCTGCGACACCAAGATCGGCTCCTTCCCCGAAAACCTGTGCAGAGAGTAGTCATCCTGATTCATGGGCTGCTGCGGGGTCCCAGAAATAAATGCAAGCTGAGAGAAAGTCCTAATGTTCTGCGAACCCAATCCTCGGAACAAATCCCCCGAGCTGTCAATCTCCTGACATCTTTGCTCGAAGGCGGCCCGTGAATCCACTAGCGCCATTCTTGTCACACGTTTGAGCAAGCACACCCTCTAGAAGCCAAATGCTGGCATTCTCAAAAGGGTGCAATTCCTAACATGCTTGCATGCAAACGAAAGATCTCAGAAAAGAAACCTACGACCTCCCAGGCGCATCACCCGGATTTCTCGCTCAGCACAACAAGCATGGCTCTGAGTCTCTGTCTACAGAAATGCAAGTGAAACAGACTTTGGGTGCCCTGCGCCTGATCTCTCGTCAAGGTGCGGCTCTGTCAATGCGACCGCTCGCTTCCGCAAATGAAACGGCGCTTTTGAAACACTGTCTGCACTTGGGAGTGTCCCATCTCAACTGAGGTTCCCAGCTGAAGGCCTCATTAAGCGCTCTCCCGCACTGCAGAAATTTCTTGAAGCCCTCAGGTACCAAGTGCACCGTGTGCCACTTCTTGTGTTGCACCATGACAGTACCCACCACTGCTTCTGGGGGTTTGCATACCTTGGCAGATTCCAACTCCGGTTCGCTATCCGAACAAGAGGAGCTGGTGACCCCATTGTCTGAGCTTGCAGCAGACCCCAGCTCGTGTTGAGCGACCTCCGGAATTTCCCTCGCCTGGCTCATCAGGTTCACCAACATGGTTGAGTCCGAATGGAGGAACTGCCCTGACTGCACCGTTGAAGTTGCATCCTCAACCAAGGAAAAAGAGCCCTGAGCATGCTGCGAGCTAATGCCATTGTCTGAGCTTGCAACCGACTCCAGCTCATGTTGAGGAGCTTCCGGCTGAGCTGCTGGCAATGGATCCAACGACGCCGTGTCCTCGACCAAAGAGAAAGGAGCTGGAGCCTGCTTCGGGGTTGGCGAAAGTGAAGAGCCCTCCACCAGCTTGGTTGCCCCCTTGGGCATAAGCCTTCCGCTCCTCTTGTTGTCAGGAACAAACACTCCCTCACGAATCTCGCGCATCATGTCTGACAAGAGTTGGAGAGGTCTTGACATGGCATCGCGGGCATATCTGTGTGCCATGTCCTGATGAGCATGATATCCCAGGGTCAAACGATCAGGTTGCGAAAATCCTCTCTTCGCAGCGAAAGACAAACATGTAGCCTTAAGCGAGTGAGAAGTCAGCTTCCGTCCTTCGACAGCATGCCCCGCCTTGACCAAGATGGCCCTCAACCATTCGCCAGCTTCACTCGAATCCAGCGGCCTAACAGTCGGGGCACCTGTCTCATCAGGTGCAGGCATCAAAGGATGTTCAGGCGGATCCCTAATCCCCAAAACACGTCTGCAATCAAGCCAATCCTCAGCCCACCTGTCAACACGCACTCCATCTGTGATTGCAACCAATGGCAACATTCTGTGCTTGAATGCAGTTGCATTGAGACTCTTGTGAACCGACGTCCTGCCTTCGATGAAAGCAATAGTATCCTCCTCGAAGTCCATGTCAGCAATAATTTTCTCGACATGCTGTGCATCTGACCATCGAGCCCGAGCATAGACCACGAACAATACTGCTCCCGCAACAACTGCATCCCACAAACTCGACTTGTCATGAGTCAAACCGTGAAGAGTGGTCAGCTCACAAACCAGCAATGGGCTTGCCTGTTTGAGAACCTCTTGTTCGTTGCGAACCGCTGTGCCAAAACAACGCTTGCTTTGCAGAACAGGCGTGATCTCATCCACATTGAGCACAAATTTGCAAAAAGCAAAAGCTTCCAAATACGCCTTGCGACGAGAAGCGGGACCTTTGCTAATGCGATCCTGGTTCAACAACATGTACGCTTCACTCTCCGTGCAAGGAAACATAACCAGCATGTCAGCAGCATCCTTGCAAAAACGCGTCATGCTGTTTGCCCGTTTCATGAGTGTCTGAGGCGCCTTGCCAGCAAATACATCCTCGAGCATGTCAGTTTGGATTGCAAATCAACGCACTCATCAATCCATGCCCGAATGTTGATTTCAGGTTTCCATGAATAGATAAGCTCGAGCCATTTCTTTACAGCACATTGACGTCTTGCTTCACGTTCATCTTGCCATGAAATCTGCTTGCCCTTCTTCACAACCTGCAAAAATAAATCTGTAGCTGTGCGCGGCTTCTTGAGCGTCCGCCCACCCAGCACTGAAGGCTCGTCTTCAGGAATCTCGGCAAAGGAACCGATCTGCATGGGTCTGTCAAATTGAGTGAAGGCAGGGGCCAAGAAAGACTGTGATTGATTTCCAAAAACTTGACTCCAGAAACCATCCTCCCAAATCTGATGAGGGCCGCGATCTTGAAGGCTCTGCCACGCAGATTGTAAAGACGCGTCAACATCGACCGAGGCAGAAATGTCTTCTGAAGGGCTGAGCACCCGCTCAGGCGAATATCCAGAATCGTCATCCTGAAGAGATAAACCTTCCGAATTCAAATCCATGACCCCCCTGGCACAATTGGCCTTAGGAGCACTCCGCGTCCTAAAAAGGGGGAACCCACCCACCCACCCTAGAGCGCACACACTTGTACGACCGACACCCTCCCCGTGATGCCGGCCGGTCCATCTGTCAATGTGAAACTTCGCGGTTGCCACTATTGGGCAACATGAGGGCCAGAAGGCCAGAAAAACAAACAAACGACAACCACAACAAACAACGAGAGGCAACAACAGGCACACCAACACACGGTGAGACGTCTAGGCACGCTTCCTGTGGAAATTCTTGAAGCGGCTCTTTGCCAAGTGGCAGCAAGAAGGATCATCATCTGCCTGGAGCGGGATCTTGATCAGTGGCTCAACCTTTGGCACTGTTGGTAATGCCCATAAGACTCCATCGAAGTTGGGTGTGGATTCAACGATAATCTGTGCAGTTTGTTTAGCAAATTGCATAGCTGGGCGGATGTTCAAACCGCCCAATTGGGTTTTCAATCTACGCATGGCTTTACACATGGTCACAGCTGTGGCGATCTTGGTTGCCGGCCACAAAGGTGCATCCACAAGTGTCGAAAGGTACTCCAAGCTATCCTTGAAGTTTCTTAAGACTTGGGCGGCAGATGTAGGTGTAAATGCAAGCGCAGGCTCATGGTCAGGTGTGACGTATTTGGGTAAGTACTTTGTACCCTGGTTTATGGGAACAAAGCACTGTGTGACTAGTCGAAAATTGACATAAAGTTCGTACCAAGTCACGTCACTACAGGCATCTTGCAGATTTTTGGGCCAACGAAGGGATTGAACCCATTGAGCCTCAAAGTGTACGTCGTACCCCAAAACATTAACCGACGTTTGTCCTGATCCAAGACTGAAGTCGGCCACTGTTCTGTCTGCAGGTATTGCGGCATCAAACCTGCATGTGGTGCAGGGCTCGATGTCTGCGACACGGACTGTCCAGGGTTTTGTGTTTTCAAGCTTTTTGCTTGCGCAAAAGCTTTATGCATAGCGGCCACACACTGCATGGCTCGCAATGTTGTTTGGCGACACTTGACGCTAGCCGCGTGGCAATCACGGATTAACATGTTTAATTGGCGATCTGGCAGGTTCACAAGCGCCTGCTTGGCTATACCGTCCACGAGGCGATTGCCCTCGTGGTAGAATGCTGCTTTGGTCTTAGAATCTTCGGGCTGCGGCTGGTGGCTCTTGATTTTCTCAAGTTGGAAACCATACAAAGGTTTACTAGCGCACGCATGACACAAAGCATAAATGATGTCAAGGTTATCTCGGTCTCCATGTTTCCCAGGATCCGGGTCAGCAAGGATTTGAGAAACCGTTGTCAAAGCATACTGGGAATCTGTGACAATTACGCCACCATTGGTATTTGCAACAACTGTTGCAATGGCAAAAAGTTCTGCACGATTGACACTTTGCCTACCGGGCAAAGAACCCGAAATCGTGTAGGCCCGAGTGGCCAAAAGGGGTATTTCCAAGGTACCTGCAACAACACTGGAAAGTGTGTTTTGTTCAAAGGCGACAATAGCCCAGGCCGCCTGGTTCTCGATGTCTCGCAACCTGTCATGGCAGCTGGCATCTGTGAAAAAAGTGCTTCGTGTGTCATCCTGGGGTTTGGGTATTGCCGGGAAAACGATACCTGCAGCCGCTTGCAGTGCCCTCAAACTAGATTCCTCAGGGATTTGATGAGCAACTGGCAGGATGCAGATGTATTTCATATCCTCCGGCAAATGTGTAATCCATTGTTCCCATGGAGCACGGACTTCCCGAAGCGCCTCACAGTGGACAACAACATGGTCATCTGTCATTTGGGCGTCGCATAACGGACAAGTAATTTCATCCAGAGGGAGCCAATGAGCTTTCATGGCCACACTTTGGAGCGCGCCTGTCCAGTGGTTTGTCAGAATGGCAAACTCATCTGGTCTAAGTTTGTTGCAACAATGCTTAGTCAAAGTAATGTTGATGGAGTGCAACTCTTGCCACTGTTTTCGATGCAAGGCTGCTGCCGTGACGCAATCGTCCCATGTGACGTCCAAGCATCTCAGTAAGTCCTGAGATGATGCGTAGTGCAGATCGACCATGCCAAAGTTTTCCGCTTGCATGCGCATGTTTGGCAGTAGCTGCCAGTGTAAATGCTCGGCAAGGCGTGCTAGCGAAGCAGCCGGGCCTGTTGCATTCGTGCGTTTGGTTTTGTAGCACGGTTGCTGGTATTCACAAGCCAATTCCCAAAGATCACCTACAATTCCCCATCTTTGTCTCGTTAAGTGATGCAAAGTGGTTAGCATGGTTTTCGCAATTGCATACAAGGGGTCGAGATTGGCTTTGGTAGTGAAAACACACGTCATCCAAGGGTTATTGCACGACCGATTTGGCAGTAAGAATCTAGAAATAACTTCACGCAAATGGTCCATGCGGTGCGCGGCTGGAATCATGATCTCGCAAGCGTGCGTTGCAACCGGTGTCATCAACTGAACAAGCTGCATCTTCTGGTCTGGCCGAAGGGGCAAGTCTGCTGCTTTCTGAAAGCGTCGTACCGCCTCCGCAAAGCGCGGTTTCTGCAAACAGATGCGGCGCCTGCCTCCATAGTGAACTGTGGCTCCCAAATCTTGTGCGTGGTCCACGACACTGGGTCGACTCAAAAAAGGCAGCTTAGCTAGCCACTGGGTCCATTGGTGCCGTCCGGCTGGATCAGTCGCGTAGACCCAACATTTCGAGTATGAGATTTTCTGTCTGAACGCATTGGCAAAACGATCAGATTCTCGTAGGCCTTTCGTGGCTTCTTGAAAATCACAAGTAAGGTATTCAAAGTTGTCGGCGTAACTATACGCCGTCGTGTTAGAACACTTCTCTCGGATGAGGTTAATCCACACCGTTCCCAACAAAGCAACAGCAAGGGTGCCAACAGGGTCTCCTTCTGGAACTCCTGTCGTGGAAGCTTGAGGCATGCTGTAATGATGTCCGACCTGAAGCACACGTGTGGCTTGTGTCATGGCCCTGAGCCATGCTGTTGCAATGCTGTGCGGTACTCCAACACGGAGCAGCATAGCGACTACCGGCGCTCGTCTTAAGAGATTAAAACATTTGAGTAGATCCAGGTTCAGGCCAAAACTCGTCTGGTGACCTGAAAGGTTCTGCTCAAGCTGGTGTTGCAAAAGGTACCAAATATCGCGTGTGGATGTTTTGGGCACTCCACCTGCCAAAGTGCAAGGGAGATGTGGTGCCAAGTGTAATAAAGCATGTTTTACCCAAGCTTTCGACCACACCCTATATAAAAGGCTGAAAATGGTAATTGGGCGCGTAGCCTGGCTTTCAAAATTGTCATCCGATTTTCGCAAGAAAACTGTGCGAGCGGTGGTAAAAACCACCGGCCACGGTGCTCCGCGCTGTATGGACTGAAAAATTTCCAAAAGGTCAAGGTGAGCCTGATCGGGAAGCGACAGGAGTTCATTCCTACCAAACCCGCAGGCACCTTTGGCCGACATGGGCGACGTCCGTTTGATGGCTTCTTTCCACGTGTCGAGTTGTAGTGGGTTAAGTGGCATCTCCGGAAGGTTTGGAAGGTGAGTTTCAAGCAGCGCTGAAGCGTCTTTCCAATTATTAAGAGAGCACTGATCTTCCGCACTGTCCCTCATCCAGAAAGGAGTCCAAAACTGCAAGAAGCTTCTCGACCACGTCATCCGGATCTACAATCCATGTATGAAACTCAACCGCAAAGACATGTGGCACGCTACTTGGAAGCGTCTGGATTTCCAAATCTCTGCCCTGAACCGAGATGATCTTTGTGCGGTGGTCTTCAATCTTGATCAAATCACCTGGCAAGGCATCAACTGGGATACTCAACCTAATTTTAGGATGCATTTTTTTCCGAGTTCTCACACGGGTGGCAGAACATGTTTCTGGGTGTGTGACGGTGTCAGCCGGCGGTCTGCTCGAGGGCTTCAGCATTGCGCAGGTGAACTTACCACCATGTTTTTTTAATCAACTTGGATTTTTTCAGTAAAGTCCGACTTTCTGTATTGGTTCATGCGCGCATGGTATCTGTCTGAGTCCCCCTTAAGCCTATGCTCGAGGGTTAAGAGCCACTCATGGGTGATATCATTGATCTCGCACGGACAATGGCCGATGTGTTTCAGGATCCAGTTCTTAAAAGACATGTGGTATCCTCGAGCCCGAAGAATTGCCGTCCACTCCTGCACGAGCTGATGCTGGGGAAACTGTCTGGAAACACATTGTCTGGCGGACATGAAATTTTTTGCAAACGATTGCACTCTGCGGATTTGCCTCACTTTATGACCTGCAGTGTAGGTGAGCACATCGCACGGTGGAGTGTACTGCCCTACTGGTGGAGGTTTTGGCAAGGCCGCTTGCTGAATCATAGTGAAAACGGGAGCTCTGCATCTTCCAAGATAACGCGGTGGAAGTTCTTGATATCCACACTCGGGCGGCAGAGAAGCTGAGACAGCGTCCTCGACACATTTCGCCCACGTCTCTAATGCCATGGGGGCATCAGGGCTCTGGAGGCCGATGCGAGTATTCGTGAAGTGTTTCTCCATGTCTTCTGCTTTCGGACGCAAGTCCATCCAATTTTTGGGCATGGCCCATCGTCTCACACAGCACACTTGTGTTGGCACGCTAAATTGAGCAAAAAAAGGTGCATGCTCACCGAAGGATTTCTCAGGATCAACCCATCCTGAGGTGAAGAAAGAGGCAATAGGTCCCTTAGCCAAAAAAGTGTCATTCCATGTCGAACCGCGACATGTGGGCGGCATGGCATCGGGCCATCCACCCTAGAGCGCACACACTTGTACGACCGACACCCTCCCCGTGATGCCGGCCGGTCCATCTGTCAAAGTGAGACTTCGCGGTTGCCACTATTGGGCAACATGAGGGCCCGAAGGCCAGAAAAACGAAAAACGACAACCACAACAAACAACGAGAGTCGACAACAGGCACACCAACACACGGTGAGACGTCTAGGCACGCTTCCTGTGGAAGTTCTTGAAGCGGCTCTTTGCCAAGTGGCAGCAAGAAGGATCATCATCTGCCTGGAGCGGGATCTTGATCAATGGCTCAACCTTTGGCACTGTTGGTAATGCCCATAAGACTCCATCGAAGTTAGGTGTGGATTCAACGATAATCTGTGCAGTTTGCTCAGCAAATTGCATAGTTGGGCGGATGTTCAAACCGCCCAGTTGTGTTTTCAATCTACGCATGGCTTTACACATGGTCACAGCTGTGGCGATCTTGGTTGCCGGCCACAAAGGTGCATCCACAAGTGTCGAAAGGTACTCCAGGCTGTCTTTGAAGTTTCTTAAGACTTGGGCGGCAGATGTAGGTGTAAAAGCAAGCGCAGGCTCATGGTCAGGTGTGACGTATTTGGGTAAGTACTTCGTACCTTGATTTATGGGGACAAAGCTCTGTGTGACTAGTCGAAAATTGACATAAAGTTCGTACCAAGTCACGTCACTACAGGCATCTTGCAAATTTTTGGGCCAACGAAGGGATTGAACCCATTGGTAAAGCCTCAAAGTGTACGTGGTACCCCAAAACATTAACCGGCATTTGTCCTGATCCAAGACTGAAGTCGGCCACTGTTCTGTTTGCAGGTATTGCGGCATCAAAACTGCATGTGGTGCAGGACTCGATGTCTGCGACACGGACTGTCCAGGGATTTGTGATTTCAAGCTTTTTGCTTGCACAAAAGCTTTGTGCATGGCGGCCACACACTGCATGGCTCGCAATGTTGTTTGGCGACACTTGACGCTAGCCGCGTGGCAATCACGAATCAGCGTATTTAGGTGTCGGTCTGGCAAATTCACAAGCGTCTGCTTGGCTGCAGAGTCCACGAGGCGGTTGCCTTCGTGATAGAATGCTGCTTTGGTCTTAGCATCTTCAGGCTGTGGCTGGTGGCTCTTGATTTTCTCAAGTTGGAAGCCGTGCAAAGGCTTGCTAGCGCACGCATGGCACAAAGCATAAATGATGTCAAGGTTGTCTCGGTCTCCATGTTCCCCAGGATCTGGGTTAGCAAGGATTTGAGAAACGGTCGTCAAAGCGTACTGGGAATCTGTGACAATTACGCCACCATTGGTATTTGCAACAACCGTTGCAATGGCAAAAAGTTCTGCACAATTTACGCTTTGCCTACTTGGCAACGAACCCGAAGTCGTGTAGGCTTGAGTGGTCAGAAGGGGTATTTCCAAGGTACCTGCAACAACACTGGAAAGGGTGTTTTGTTCAAAGGCGACAATAGCCCAGGCCGCCTGGTTCTCAATGTCTCGCAACCTGTCATGGCAGCTGGCGTCCGTAAAAAAAGTGCTTCGTGCGTCATCCTGCGGTTTGTGTATTGGTGGGAAAACAATACCTGCAGCCGCTTGCAATGCCCTCAAACTAGATTCCTCAGGGATTTGATGAGCAACCGGCATGATGCAGAGGTATCTCATGTCCTCCGGCAAATGTGCAATCCATTGTTCCCACGGAGCACGGACTTCCCGAAGCGCCTCACAGTGGACGACAACATGGTCATCCGTCATTTGGACGTCGCATAATGGACAAGTAATTTCATCCAGAGGAAGCCAATGGGCTTTCATGGCCACACTTTGGAGCGCGCCTGTCCAGTGGTTTGTCAGAATGGCTAACTCATCTGGTCTGAGTTTGTTGCAACAATGCCTAGTCAAGGTAATGTTGATGGAGTGCAACTCTTGCCACTGTTTTCGACGCAAGGCTGCTGCTGTGATGCAATCGTCCCATGTGACGTCCAGGCATCTCAGTAAGTCTTGAGATGATGCATAGTGCAGATCGACCATGCCGAAGTTTTCAGCTTGCATGCGCACGTTTGGCAGTAATTGCCAGTGTAAATGCTCGGCAAGGCGTGCTAAGGAAGCTGCCGGGCCTATTGCATTCATGCGTTTAGTCTTGTAGCACGGCTGCTGGTATTCACATGCCAATTCCCAAAGATCACCAACAGTTCCCCATCTCTGTCTTGTCAAGTGATGCAAAGTGGTTAGCATGGTTTTTGCAATTGCATACAAGGGGTCGAGATTGGCTTTGGTGGTGAAAACACACGTCATCCAAGGATTATTGCACGACCGATTTGGCAGCAACAATTTAGAAATAACTTCACGCAAATGGTCCATGCGGTGAGCAGCTGGAATCATGATCTCACAAGCGTGCGTTGCAACCGGTGTCATCAACTGTACAAGCTGCATCTTCTGGTCCGGCCGAAGAGGTAAGTCTGCTGCTTTCTGAAAGCGTCGCACCGCCTCTGTGAAGCGAGGTTTCTGCAAACAGATACGGCGCCTGCCTCCATAGTGAACCGTGGCTCCCAAATCTTGTGCGTGGTCCACGACACTGGGTCGGCTTAAGAACGGCAGTCTAGCTAGCCACTGGGTCCATTGTTGCCGTCCGGCAGGATCAGTCGCGTAGACCCAACATATCGAATATGAGATTTTCTGTCTGAACGCATTGGCAAAACGATCAGATTCTCGTAGGCCTGTCGTGGCTTCTTGAAAATCACAAGTTATGTATTCAAAGTTATCGGCATAACTATACGCCGTCGTATTTGAACACTTTGCTCGGATGAGGTCAATCCACACTGTTCCTAACAAAGCAACGGCAAGGGTTCCAACCGGGTCTCCTTCTGGAACTCCTGTCGTGGAAGCTTGAGGCATGCTGTAATGATGTCCGACCTGAAGCACACGTGTCGCTTGTGTCATGGCTCTGAGCCATGCTGTTGCAATGCTGTGCGGTACTCCAACACGGAGCAGCATAGCGACTACCGGCGCTCGTCCTAAAAGATTAAAACATTTGAGCAGATCCAGGTTCAAGCCAAAACTCGTCCGGTGACCTGAAAGGTTCTGCTCAAGCTGGTGTTGCAAAAGGTACCAAATATCGCGGGTGGATGTTTTGGGCACTCCTCCTGCCAAAGTGCAAGGGAGATGTGGTGCTAAGTGCAGTAAAGCATGTTTTACCCAGGCTTTGGACCATACCCTATATAAAAGACTGAAAATGGTAATTGGCCTTGTAGCCTGGCTTTCAAAGTTGTCATCCGATTTTCGCAAGAAAACTGTGCGAGCGGTGGTAATAACCACCGGCCACGGCGCTCCGCCCTGAATGGACCGAAAAATTTCTAGTAGATCAAGGTGAGCCTGATCAGGAAGCGACAAAAGCTCATTCCTACCAAACCCGCAGGCACCTTTGGCTGACATGGGCGACGTCCGTTGGATGGCTTCTTTCCACGTGTCGAGGTGAAGTGGGTTAAGTGGCATCTCCGGAAGGTTTGGAAGGTGAGCTTCAAGTAGCGATGAAGCGTCTTTCCAATTGTCGAGAGAACACTGGTCTTCTGCGTTGTCCCTCATCCAGAAAGGAGTCCAAACTGCAAGAAGCTTCTCGACCACGTCATCCGGATCTACAATCCATGTGTGAAACTCAACAGCAAAAACGTGCGGCACATTACTTGGAAGCGTCTGGATCTCCAAATCTCTGCCTTGGACTGAGATGACCTTTGTGCGGTGGTCATCAATCTTAATCATATCCCCTGGCAAGACATCAACTGGGATACTCAACCTAATTCTAGGGTGCATTTTTTTCCCAGTTCTCACACGGGTTGCAGAACATGTCTCTGGGTGCGTGACAGTATCAGCCGGCGGTCTGCTCGGAGGCTTCAGCATTGCGCAGGTGGACTTACCACCATGTTCCTTCCAATCCACCTGGATTTTTTCAGTGAAGTCCGACTTTCTATATTGGTTCATGCGCGCATGGTATCTATCTGAGTCCCCCCCCTTTAAGCCTATGTTCAAGGGTTAAGAGCCACTCAGGTGTGATATCATTGATCTCACACGGACAATAGCCGATGTGTTTTAGGATCCAGTTCCTAAA
>CAUJNA010000924.1:1084481-1192653 GCA_963377175.1 Effrenium voratum | reverse complement strand
AACAAAAAACAACGTCCTCGGCAGAATGTTGTCCGCTTGGTTCCTAGACATTTCCCTGATTTGTTTCTTTTTCTTTTTAAGCAGAAACATGTTTTGTTGTGCGTTGTTGGTTTTGTTTGTTGTTTATGTTTCTTTTGTTCCCGATGTTTTCTGTTTGTTGTTTACGTTTGTTTATTGAGTTGTTCTGTTGGTGTTACTCGAGGTTCTTGGCGTCTGGAGTTGTTTGCTGCGTTCTTCTGGGTTTCCTTGCTTTTACACTTGCCGCTGCAAGCACCTTTTCTAGCTATCGATATTCTCCAAGGATTTCCCCGGTATTCCCTTAGTATCACCCTAGTATTCCAAGTATTGCCTTAGTATTCCCCAGTATTCTCCAGCATTCCCCTATGTTGATTGCCATGGTATTCTTGGTATGGCCCGAGAATTCCTAGTACTCACCCTAGTATTTCCTCAATGTTCTCCAATAGTTTCCTTGGTGATTCTCTAGCATTCTCCTAGTATCCCCCTAAGTATCCCCCTAGTATTCCCTAGTAGTCCCTATTGTCCGCTTGGTATTCGTCTAATATTCCCCTAATACTCTCAGTATGTCTGCAGTATTTTCCTGGTAGTCACCCTTCGTACTTCCCTAGTATTCCCTTGATATTCCCCTAGCAGTCCTCTTAGTGCTCCTCTAGTATTCTCCTGTCCTTTGGTGTTCTCTTACCCCTTGTGCTTATCCCCTAGTGCTCTCTGCGCACTCCCCAAGCATTGCTCCCTGGAAGGGAATTGCAAAAACTGCAGAAGTAAATGTGCGGACTTGTTGATGGTTTCGATTGCAGCCGCGGACATGAGACCAAAACAAGTGAGACACACATGTGTCAGGCTATCATTCAAGCTACTTCCAAAGAATCTGTTTGGATCAACCAGTGTTCCCGGCAATGTGTGCTTTCGTTATTTTGAGATGCTGAAAACAATGGTTTTATATCAGGAACACACGCGCTGGGGACACTGCCCTCTCAAACCATTGGTGAGGCCAAGCAGCATGTCCACGTTGCCGGTACCACCAAAAATCTAGGCAGTTTGCCCACGCGCTGCCCTGGGCAAATACCAGTGCCCGGTACATGACGTGTCCCAAGCATGGCAGTCATTCATGATGAAATGTGTTGGCCTGTCAGCTCAATATTTTCTCCTATCAATGACTAGGTACGCACGCCTCTGTGTGTGTGGCGGGGCACTCAAGGCAGCATTGGAGTGGTATGCAAGTGCAAGCACCCAGCCTTGTGGAAGGGGTTCTGGAAAGATTTGTGCGCATGGCCTCGCAAGTTTCGTCAATAGCTTACACCACAATGCATTTGCGGCCTTTCAAATACAGCGGCCCACTGGTGTGCTCACATGGGCGTAATATGGCTACGCTATTTTGTCAGCAAAGCTTACTTAGCCCCACTAGGCCACAACATGCTACCTTGGCCATTGCAATTGTCCAGCTTAAGAGTTAGCTTGCGGTTTGCATGGGCCTTGTGCCAGGCTGTTCTGCAAGAAATAGTTGTACACATTCCTTTGTACTTGAGTCGCACGTTTGAATGTAAGGGTTGAATAGGTGTCTGAATTGGACTCCGTGACCTTCTTCAGGCGCCCCTTCAACTAGCTTCATGCTGGCATGCTCAATCAAGTGCACCTGAATTTGCGTACAAGCACACATGTTCAGCAGAATGTTTGTTCAGAATACCATCTCGGAAATCAACAAAGCCAGGATGATACGAGTTTTCCGAGTCAAGCGTCATGGGGCACGAGGGAAAGCACCCGCACCCGAGGCCTGGAACAACTTGTCGAGTCACCCAGAAATGCTCGTACCTGATCTCTGCACTCAGCAACATGCAAAAAGAGGACACCTATGAAACAGAGCTACAAAAGAGCTACAAAAAGAGGAAGGGGTGCGTACAATAGCATGGCAGCGCTGCCTTTAAGCCAAGCTGAGACAAATGGTGCACTTACCACTACCCCAACCAAATGCCGGCATGTACTGGGGTCAGTGTCAGCAAACATACTTTCCGTTGATGCCTGTTGCTTTTCTGTTTGAAAAGCAATTGCTGTCCAAGTCCCATGCAATGATGGCACCGTCAGCGCATCACAATTCATGCGTCTCTGTACTAGCTTGAATGGTTTCCGGCAACCTACAACAAGTAGCATCATGTAACACGATGTCTTTGGTCAACCGACAAATCGGCAATTGCGGATGCCTTGCGTTGCACTGAGCATATGTTATTTGCTGCATGAACTTTGGCAAGCAGCACACAAACAGAGAATTAATCCTTCCATGTGTGTGTGTGTGTGTGTGTGCGCGCCCGTGCCTGTGCCTGTGCCTGTGCCTGTGTCTGTGCCTGTGTCTGTGTCTGTGTCTGTGTCTCTGGGTGTCTGCGCACGCGCGTGATCAAGGTGTTCAGTCAACATGTACAAACATGTACTCATGTGTTGCAACCTGCCATGTTTCGACTCTGCTTGCTCAGGCCATTGTTTGAGTCGTAACTGCAGTTTTCAGCAACAGGACCATGAATCCGGATTATGATTTCCACTCAAGAGGCCTTGATTGTCTTTGTAACGGGCATTCGGGCAATTATCCGCCATTGAGAACCTCCTCAAAAGCGAACTGGCCTGCTGTTCACTGCATCATTTCGATTGAGCGCCAGAGATTCTAAGAATGGCTTTGGCAGCTGGCATGTTCAACAGTTCTGCAAATGGCAATCAATGCAAGGCAAGCCGAATACAGGATCGGCAGGAATTGATTTCTCTGCCTTGTAGGTTTTCTCCCTGGTTGGGGAGACCTGGCATCTGTTATCCCACATCCACAGTAGCAGCCTATGCATGTTCATCATCTCGTTGGTGGTCAAGTTCATCATGACCTTAATTTGCCGCTCTCAACAACTGCTCCAGAAATAGATACCCCACGTCCTCAAAAATATTGAAGGCTGTATTCCATGGCTTCCCTCTAAGAATCAAAACCTGTGATACCTGTGGTTTGGCAGCAGCTCATCTTTGCTTTTTGAGCTTGGCACAAGCATGTGCTAAGGAAGGCACCAGCCGCGCTTGATGAAGGGTCAGCATGAACACCTTCAAAGATGCAGAACTGACATTGGTTGCCATGTGTGCTTGCTGGCGCCGACATGTGGTGGTTGTTCTAAATTATTTTGTCTCGAAACGGCCATTCTTCGCGAATAAAAAAGTTACTTTCGCGAATCTTTCGCGGATTCATCGCCGTGCCCTTTTCCTTGCTCAAGTCAGAAAATCGCTGATTTTATGTGCCAGCATAGTGCGCGAAATTCGATTCCCCAACTCCAGCTGTAAAGTCGCAACTTTCATCACAGGGGTATTACATGACATGCACGGGCTGGAAAGACGCAGCTTTTCGTAAGCCGTGCAGCTCCAGCTTAAAGTCGCAACTTTCCAGTAGCAAGCTGGTATACTGACTAGCGCGGCGCTCAGAAAGTACCTCCCCTTTACAATCGAAGCCGCTTTCGCGCGGGCTTTCGCGGATCTTTCACGGAACTTTCGCGAAAAACCACCCACGTTTCAGAGCGGAAAGGCGCCGACTAAGCACCCACAGGCACACATACACAGGCTTGGGGCACTAACCAGCCAAGCAGGGTATCAAACTGTAGCCTCACCAGGCTTTTTCAGCGCAAAATCAACAAAGTGTTGTAATCAGCGCAGAAGGAAGGCTCAGCAGCAAAGATGAATGGTTTCACATATCATTGATTTAAAAGACACAGTCACGCAAAACTTTCGCGAGAAAAAAGTTACTTTCGCAACTCCATCGCGAATCTTTCGCGGAGCTACCTCAACCAACACCGATGGTCACCGAATACTAAATTCCTTACAAGGACCTTTAGAACGACTCCCATGTAGGAACGTAGCAAACCCAGCACACGTCTATTGACTTGATTTGTTGAGCCATGAAATGGATCTAGAAGTTCAACTTTTTGAACTGGATCGTGCAAGAGTTTTGGACTCTCCGTAGATGTCCCACATGGGCAACCAGCATCTGCAAGCCCTTGACACTGTAAACTGTCATGAGGCAGCCACCCAAGGTGCCGTGATGCAATGGACTAAAACCTCAGTGTCAGGCAACCTTCACATTGCGAGCTGTGGCCGGTGCTGCTCGACCGTGTTTCTCTGCTTGTGCATTGCCTGCAGCAATTTAGGCTTGGAGCCCAAGCTAAGTTGCCCAGGCTTGTCCGCAGGCTTGGCTGCATACGCTTGGCTCAAGCCCATGGCTTGATCCAAAGCTGGGTGTTTTGTCTGTCGCCTTCTTTGTGACCAGCTCGGCATGCCTGCAAGACCTGCAAGAGGAAGCCTCCACTTTTAAGGTGGGCCAAGACAAACCACCCCAATCACAAAGGGTCAACGAGCCAAACAGGCAGAGCCTTTGCAAAGCTCAAGCCCTGTCAAAAGATCAAGGGCCGGGCAATCATTGTGAGCAGCGGGTAGCCAGTGACGACACCCCAGGTGAACTGGGTAAAGCCCTGGTAGGGTACCAGGGTCGACGCCATCACCCTCAGCGTTCGGTATTGTGCCGCACTGATCAAATGTTTGACATGTCAAAGTGTCCCAAGCCTTCTTAAGGCTGTCCTTTGCAAAGGACTTCAGCCACCCTCAACCGCTTTCTTGCTGGTTAAAAGTCAGCACAGTCACTGCGGAAAAAGCAACAACAAAAACTACCGCGTGGTTCTAGAGTACCAAGACTACGCCGCTTTGCTGTTAGCGTGGGAACATGATAGCTTAGCTGGCACAGGACACGTGTCTGCATGATGCACCCAGGTGAGCTGAGGTGTTCCAGCCTCAGAAGAGCACCTTGTTGGGTTCTGTTAGGCCCATGGCATCCCATGGCTGCTGATTGCAAAGTTCACAGGAAGCTAATAGCAATACACAGCGCCAGAATGCAAGGCTGGCTGAAGGTGCAGCAATCGTAGGTTGAATGCAGCAAGCATGGGAACCAAATGGTGCCGCACACAAGCAATGAACATCAATTATGACGGATCGGGGACCACCTCCCGAGTTTGTGCTTCTGAGTTGGCGATGGCAAGCGGACAAGGCTCGGCTACTTGTCTTCAAATGGCAATGGTCTTAGGGGCTGTCAACAGGCACAGCCAGCGAAGGTCCGATCACCTTGCGTTAATTTCGGAAGGAATTCGAGTACTTCCTGTAGTGCTGGTTAAGTCGGAGTCGCGAAGCATGCAGCTTGATATACTAGGATGAGTGCAACAAACGGCATTTCGCAACAAGTAGTACAATGCATCGAGCAAACATAATGCATTCTAAGACTGCCCTGAACAGTCGCACGATTAGATGCCCTGTGCCACATCTTTCGGAAGCGTGCAACTGATGGCAGTTGCCTGAAGGGGCGAGAGCTTGAGTGTCAGCCCAATCAGCCCAAAAACTGTTGGGAACAAGATCCGTACACCCTCTGAGAAACTGAACTCTGGTCCTCCAACAACCGTTAAAAGGCACGCAAGATGAAGTGAGCCAATAACCATTGTGCAATGTTTAACCCCCGTCTTCGCCCACCACTCTTGAGGCAATGACAAGCAAAGGCGGAGGTGCATCACCTGGCAGGCTTCAGAGCAAGGGTACAACAAATCCGGCGGAGCTTGCAAAATCGAAGACTCTGCTTCCCACGCTCGGTCTTGTGTCGCGTATCGACAGCCAGCAAAAAGTGAACTCAGTCTCACGTTTACGCTTTGCCTTCCCTCCTGCCTGTGCCAGAAACTCAACGATGGCCAGGCCTCGCAAGAAAATACGCCCAAATTCAGCAGGCCATGACTCAATACCGCGATATCCCAGAACACCGTGTTTACTAGAGCTTTCCCTCCAGAGCGCCCTTCCAAGGGCTGCAGGCTGCTATGATCCTTGTAGCCACCTGTCTGAGTCGTTTGACGAGTGAGGGTTCTGAATGTCTGCGCCTGGCTAGTTTCGCTTTTAGGCTTCCGCGCTTCCGCGACAAAACGCGTTATCGAAGCACGTTGACCTTGTCACCAAATGACGTTTTCTCAGCCAACGTGCCTGCGCACGGTGGTTCCTCAAGTGTAGTGCAAGTGTAGTGCTCGAAGTGCACTTCCGCAGCTCCAGCTCGACACTCGCAACTTTGTAGTACAAGCGTAGTACGCCAAGTACGCTTCCGCAGCTCCAGCTCGAAAATCGCAACTTTGTAGTAAAAGTGTAGTACGCAAAGTGCACTTCCACAGCCCCAGCTCGAAAATCGTAACTGTGTAGTACAAGCGTAGTACGCCAAGTACGCTTCCGCAGCTCCAGCTCGAAAATCGCAACTTTGTAGTAAAAGTGTAGTACGCAAAGTGCACTTCCACAGCCCCAGATCGAAAATCGTAACTGTGTAGTACAAGCGTAGTACGCCAAGTACGCTTCCGCAGCTCCAGCTCGAAAATCGCAACTTTGTAGTAAGCCCCAGCTCGAAAATCGCAACTGTGTAGTACAAGTGCACTACGCGAAGTGCAATTCCGCAGCTCCAGCTCGAAAATCGCAGTTGTAGTACAAGCGTAATACGCGAAGTACACTTCCGCAGCAATAGCTCGAAAAATCACAACTTTATAGTACACGTGCAGTACGCGAAGGACACTTCCGCAGCTCCAGCTCGAAACTCGCAACTTTGTAGACAAGTGTAGTACGCAATGTACACTTCCGCAGCTCCAGCTCGAAAACCGCAACTTTGTAGTACAAGTGTAGCACGCGAAGTACAGTTCCACAGCTTCAGCTCGAAAAACCTCAACTTTGTAGTACAAGTAGAGAAGGACCTTCAGAACGACTCCCACACACAAAGCTTCCGCGGAGCTTCCGCAAAGCTTCCGCGCTGCAGACAAAAAACTAAACACGTTACATCTAATCATGAAAGCAGGACCTAAACACGTGCCGCTTTTCAGTCATAAGCTACTCGAACCCTACACAAACCGCCTAAAAAAAGCGAACCGGGAAAACAAAAATCAATTCAAGGGTTTTAGAACGACTCTCAAATGAGTGGCAGGTGGGTGGCTGCAATTGCAAAGAGACCGTGGAGCAACCTCGAATCGTTTTACTCGAATCTCTGTTTGTTGGGACACCTAAATCATCAGGATTTCAGCATGCTCAATGAACCCGCGGAGGAACTGAGTCAACATGCCTTTCATGGACAGTCAATCATAGCAGTAGATCATTGGCAGGCCAAATTAAGTAGATCACATCTGAGCTCACGGCCAACAAACTGCCGGTGGTTACCCCGACCTCAGTGCTGCAAAAGGTTCGTTCGCCGATCTCCACACTGTCACCTGAAGCTTTCTGATAAGACCGAATTCATCTGCAATACTCCTCTCTTGCAGGGGTCGTCTTGCACAAGCGCTCAAATAACTAATGCAGCATGTGCGCCTTTAGTCCTGTGACATCAACATTTTTTCGAGAACTCCTAGCTCGCCTGCATGGTCTAAGCTCTCTCGCTGGATGTGTCTTGGCCTGTCTGGCAGGTTGCATGAAGCTAAGGGCATGATACAAACAGGACAGAAAACATCCCAGTGCCTCTCTTCCCTGACCGCTCACTGAATGCCATCAAGGAGCCGATTGTGTTGTTAAGCCATACGCAGTAGTGGTCAAATTCCTGGCACTTCAGCTGCTTGCGCGCTGAATCTGACGAATCCACTCGGCGAGGAACGCAATTGGCAATTGTCAGCAAGCAACAGGAGCTGTGGACATCCGCAAACGCTCTACAGAAACCATGTACGCAATACTGCCGTAATCCCTGTGTCCACCACGTCCTCCACGCAAGCGCCGGTCTGAACGCAGTACTTTGTGCGCAGCCTGCACCCGAGAGTACAGAGTAGTTTGCATGAATGTTGCGTGAAGTCGAAGTGCGTCACTCCGTTTGCGATAGCAGGCAAGTAAAGGGTCTAGCCAATCCGGACTTGTGCGGCAATTACTTTGGTTGGACCGGCTTGAGGCCGACTTGGTCCCCGACGCAAAATGTTGAGAGGGGGGTTCTAGACTAGCTGTGGTCCTGAGCAAAGCCTCTAAACAAAGCTCACGATTTGGTGCGCTGATCTAATGCTCAACTTGACTATCTTGACTCCAAGAGCCGTTGGTCTTCGTTCACAATCAACCCTTTGGAAAACCGCAATAGCAGCAAATAAACCGAATACTGTTAGACCCCAATTGGAAAAGTACCCTCTATTGTGGCGATTCATTTTCGCAATTCAGGATCTTGCGACCGTTTTAGGTTCCTCAATTGTGGCATGTTTCTTGCCGGAAAGAATGCCGGGAAAAATCCTGGCAAACAACGACTGGCCGACAAAAGTCGGACAAACCACGGGCAAACAAATCCGGGCAAACATTAGGAATTCTGTTCTTGAAGTGGTCCCCGAACCATCCAATCTTGAGATAACTTGTTTATTGAAAAAAGTAAGGGCAAACATTCGCGCGAAGGGGGTTGCCCACAGAGGCCCTGAGCCTCTTAATGTGACTGTTTTGGGGTCCTCTTTGGTGTCGAACTATTTTGGGGGTTGCTGAAATTCTCAAAATAAAGCCTTAGCCTTTTACATTCACCAGGGTGGCTCACCTAACCTTGCTCTTCCCAGCTCAAAGGGTAAAGGCCTTGGATCTAGGAAGTCCATTTTGCCAGTGGCCCCCAAACCATCAAATTTAAGATAACTTCTTCACACAAGAGTAAGGGCAACCATTCGTGCAAAGGGGGTTGCCTGCCATAGGCCCTGAGCCTCTTTAATGTGGCTGTTTTAGGGTCCTCTTTACTGTCCAACCTTTTTGGGGGTTGCTGAAAAAACAGGCCTTGGCATTACTAAAGTAGAATTGGTAATACTAAAGTAGAATTGGCAATACTAAAGCAAGCACTGGGAATCTGAGAGCCGGAATCTGAGAGTCAACCTTGGCGATGCTAAAGTAGAATTTGCAATACTACAGCAAGCACTGGGAATCTGGGAGTCGACCTTGGCAATGCCAAAGCAGACTTCGCAATACTAAAGAAAGTACTGGAATCTGAGAGTCAGCCTTGGCAATACTCAAGTAGAATTGGCAATACTAAAGAAAGTACTGGGAATCTGAGGGTCAACCTTGGCAATACTAAAGTAGAATTGGCAATACTAAAGTAAGCAGTCCCTCGCAAACCCCCAGGATTTCCCTAAAGATGGCCCAGCTGACTGTTCCACTGTTCCAGGGGGGGGGGCGTGTAAAGAGGGTCCAACATTACCACGAAAACCACAAATTCACCCGCGGACTATCGAGGAATGGTGGGCGGGCGCACCCTTTCAGCACCCATGTGGTGGTGCATAGCCGGTTCATGTCCGGCGGATTCGTGTCCTTGGCGCAGCAGATTCAGGAGTCGTTAGCAGTGTCAATATCCCAGGCAACAGAACTAGGACTATAACCAAGGCAAGCAAAAGCATTGGCTGGTCACATCACATTTTCGGATAGCTTTTCACAGTCAGGGCGCCGAGGCAAGCTGCTGACATCAAGCAATCCAGGCAAACATGACACACCTCAATCGCTCAATGAGATTCAACCAACCACGCAATCAAACAAAACCTAACATCATCATACACGAATTATCAGGCAATAAAAGTACTCGAGCCAAGCAATTACGCACACACAGACACAGACACACTCACACTCGCAGACACAGACACAAACACAGACGCACACACAAACACAGAAACACACATAGAAACACACACACACAAACACAAACACAAACACAAACACAAACACAAACACAAACACAAACACAAACACAAACACAAACACAAACACAAACACAAACACAAACACAAACACAAACACAAACACAAACACAAACACAAAACACAAACACAAACACAAACACAAACACAAACACAAACACAAACACAAACACAAACACAAACACAAACACAAACACAAACACAAACACAAACACAAACACAAACACAAACACAACACAAACACAAACACAAACACAAACACAAACACAAACACAAACACAAACACAAACACAAACACAAACACAAACACAAACACAAACACAAACACAAACACAAACACAAACACAAACACAAACACAAACCCAAACACAAACACAAACACAAACACAAACACAAACACAAACACAAACACAAACACAAACACAAACACAAACACAAACACAAACACAAACACAAACACAGCACGCGCGCACACACGCACTGCACGCACTGCACGCACTGCACGCACTGCACGCACGCACTGCACGCACGCACTGCACGCACGCACTGCACGCACGCACTGCACGCACGCACGCACGCACCGCACGCCGCAACGCACGCACGCACGCACGCACGCAACGCAACGCAACGCAACGCAACGCAACGCAACGCAACGCAACGCAACGCAACGCCACGCACGCACGCACGCACGCACGCACGCACGCACGCACGCACGCACGCACGCACCCAAACCACATCACTCAAAACAAAAACACAAACACAAACACAAACACAACTCAAACAACACACACACACAAACACACACACACACACAGGACCCACACGCCCCACCACACCCACCACCCACCCACCCACCCACACCCACCTACACGACCCACCCCACCCACCCACCCAACACCCACCCGCCACCACCCACCAACACACTAACACACCAACACACACACACCAACACACACACACACAGCAACACAGCAACACAGCAACACACCAACAGACCAACACAACACAACACACACAACACACACACACAGCACACACAAACACACAACACACACACACTCACACACAACACACACACACAAACACACCTTACGCGCATATTTAGATGGGAAAGCTGAAATAGCATTCATGATGCAGCTCTTGAAGCAACAGCATGCATTGATCCTTTGCCAGCGATCATCATGTGTATCTTTTGGAGAACCCACACATCACATATCCTTCACCTCCTTCGCGGTCAACCCAACAACAAAGCCAAGTTGCCGAAGTGAGGGTGTATAATTACCCAACACAAGTCAACCCAAGCAAGTTCCATTGATGCAACTCAATCTTCAACGGCCCGCTGGCAGTTGCTACTTGAGTTTGCATTGTCAAGCAGGTTGGTGTCTCAACTTCAAGAACTGCCCAACACATTCCTCTGCGATGCATTCAGTCAACTTTGTGCATGTTGCTTCAACGCTAGCAGTCAACGCTGGTCCATTGGCTCACTGCTGGTTTACGGCATGGACAGTCCGCATTTGCCAACTTGATTTTTCTACAATATCAAAGCGGCAGCTGCATCAGAGTCGAAGGCTTTCATGAGCTCCTGAAATGCCAGGCGGTCCCGGGTGGCAAAAGCAGTTGTTCGGGGCCACAACATGCAAAATACATCTGACAATGGTGACAAATATGGCTTTAGCATCCGTGCTCCTGCGACTTTGTCCGGATAGGTTGCACAGTGTTTTCGGATTCATGTACTGCCGGCGTGCTGGTGTACCCATGGCGCCAAAATCAACAGCAAACGCATTCGAGGCCAGTTTGAGAGGCCTCATGCGCGCATGCTCCAACTAGCATGCATGAGTTGCTCAGGCTAAAGGCGAAACAAGATCAAGGCAAATCAGATCAAGTAGATCCTCTTCAAGGACACAGGGACACAGTCTCCCGAGTTGGACAATAGCGAAGGAACACAAGCATGCATGTACCAAGGCAATTCACGACCCAACGCCAATCTGCTAGGTGGCCATGTAAATTGAAGACTGAAAAGTAGGGCCATCTATGGCCATCTGTTCAACCTGTCAGACATGCAGTCTCCTCTACTCCAGAATTTCCCGGCGGCCGGGCAGGAACCTAAGGCTGAGCATGGCTGCAGGCACTCGGATGCAAATGATAAAAGACTTTGTTGTAGGAACTGCTTGTGTGTCTTGTGTGTGCGCTCGCGTGCTGGTGCGCGTGCGCGCGCGTGTGAGCGTGTGGGCGCGTTGGCGCGTGCGCGTGTGTGTGGGCGTGTGGGCGCGTGGGCGCGTGGGCGCGTGCGTGCGTGTGGGCGTGTGGGCGTGTGCGCGTGTGCGCTGTTGCTTTTGTGAGCAGGGAGGCACGGCGCCAGATCGCAAACTGCGCCCAACACAGCTACGCAATCTGGCGGGACACAGAGCCTGATCAGCTCTGCGTACCTGCACCATTCGTGTGACACAATGTCCTGTTGGCTCTTTGTTTCTCCTGCTGTGTGTGCTGTATGTTTGACCTCGTACCGTTCGCAGTTAAAGGGAAGCCACGTCAGCCACCATTCGAACCTGTGGACTCGATTCATGGCTATTCGAAGGTTCAACCTCTTCTCCCTTTGTGTGTCATCAGGTGCGTTTCACCCCGTTTCGTCGGGTTTGCCCGTTGTGTGACCGGGACGCCTCTGGCGTTTTCAGTGACCTTAGCCAGTTGATTCCTTAGGTGAGCTGGTATCGACAGGTGTCATCATCTCCAAGTCCACCTCAGTACGATGTTGCGTTGCGCTTGCTTTGTGCTTGGCTGGTTGTTCGTCTTCCCCATCATCCGCGTGTCCGTCCTCTTGCTCTTCGCCCGTGTAGGGACGGCTTCTCCTTTCTCCCGGCCTCGTTTTCCTGCTTGTCGCGTGCCGCGCGAAAGCACACACAGCACCGGAGAAGCAAAGGGCCAAAAGGACAGTGTCTTGCTGATGTATAGCAGTTGCTTTGGTTGCTCTTGGGGTTGGCTTAGTTTTGTCGTTTTGCGGTTGTCAGGACGGGCGGGTCAGCCGGTTAAAATCGAAACCGCAATGACGACAATGACATTGAGTTCCTCCTTGTCATGGATGTTCTTCATACTCACGTTTAATCGGGGTTGGCTGAGTTTTGTCGTTTTGTGGTTGTCAGTACGGGCGGGTCAGCCTGTTAAAATCAAAACCCCAAAGATGACAATGACATTGAGTTCCTCCTTGTCATGGATGTTCTTCATACTCACGTATAATCGTGGGGTTGGCTTAGTTTGTCGTTTTGTGGTTGTCAGTACGGGCGGGTCTGCCTGTTAAAATCAAAACCGCAATGACAATGACATTGAGTTCCTCCTTGTCATGGATGTTCTTAGGTCTTCATACTCACGTATACTGTACTGATATTGACACTTTTCGCGTTGGCTTTGTGTTGTCATCAGCAGGAGCAGCTCAGGCTTTAGGAAGGCTTGAATTTGGTCATCGCATGACCTTCATACTGATGCATCTTGAACACTTAAAATTACCTTTCAACAGTTTTCCAACAATCATTGTCATTAAGTGCAGTCAAACAGTTAAATAAAATGGGGGGAAATTACCTAAAACATGCAGGGGCGTTAATTGGTTAAGATGCCATCGAGCCCATGGCCTTCAACCCGCCCAAGCCGCCGCCGCGTCCCCTTTTTTCGCGCGACGCCTGAAGGTTGACAAGGCGAGCCATCTAATTATTTTCCAGGCTTTGTGCTAGACATGAGCTGCTGCCGGTAATACTCAGCCCTCATCTTGTCTGAAGACCAGTGTTTGCCTTGGTTGTTTTTCTGAAACTGGTTCCAGCGCGACAGCGGCTTTCCGCCACGACGCTCACTGTCACGTCTCTTCTGGTCGTTCTTGTTCTCTTGGATGAACGCGCTTGTCGCGGACCGCGTTGAAGGCCCAGTGATCTCGCCGCAGCATTGGCACCTGCTGTCCTGGGTGGTAGCGGGCGGACTTGGGCCAACCTTATTACACCTGCCTAAGCCCACTCGTGACCTTACTTCGTGGCATTTCGTGGCCAAGCAAGTCAATGTCAACCCAAATTGCAACATAGGCGCAAATGCACATAACAGCTGGGACGTTACTCGAAAGACCCTTGAATGACAATTTTCAGGCTCAATGCTTGGCGTTTGAGGATGAAATCTTGAGGGCCTTCCAAACGCAAAGAGGCAACACGCCCAACTCTCAGCTGAGCTGGGCGGCCTTAGCCACCACCCACCTAAAAGAAACCGGTTCTTTGACAAAGCGTCTGCTGGGGGTGTCAACGGCGGTGCTGGTAGGCTGCTGATCATGTCGCCAGCCTTCTGCAGCAGGCATCGCAACAGCCATTTCAAGACTTCATAGATGACAATGCCGATGGCAATCTCGAGCACCAACGGCCACCATGGCTCTGCCTGCCCGTCCATTGAGCTGGTCCCTGCTCGAGACCCAACTGCTGCGGGCAGCGACGCTGCGGTCATTGCCAACTCGAACGCGAATGTCGACGGGCCTTTCCGAAATTAGCCTGGTTGACCGCAGCGCAGCCGACGAATCTATGCGAAAATAGACTAAAGCTTTAAGCCACCGCCGATGAGCCCCGTTAAGACAACACGGCATTGATCGGAAGCCCCTTTGTGAAATGAAACACTTGCAGAACAAATTGACAACTTTTCATGTCTTTCCTGTCCCGCAGCCTTGCCGGGATCATCCTACTGTCGCCTTCATCGCCTCGCGCTTGCACGCCCCAGCATTTCGGGGGCGTTGCGTTGCTGCCACACTACTGCTGGGTGACCCGGCGCAGGGGGATTCCTCAAAAATGTTTTCCATGGGGAAAAAGTGCTTCGCCATACTTAAATGGAAACAACAAATGAGTTCAAAGCAAGTAGGGTCCAATGATGCCCATGCCAGGTTGTTCAACCAAAGACGTTAAATTAAACACATAATACTAGCGCCTGCTGAACGGCAATTGTCAGCTCCAGAACGCCTCAAGCAACTTACGAAATAAAGGCCAAGTCCCGTTGACTGACACTGACTCGTCCAAAAATAAGGCAGCGGGGCTCTGCGGCCCTGAGTCGCCCGACTGCAACCGGGCGACTCAGTGCCACTGAGCCCCAGTGACTGCAAGTGACCCATCTTCAGCTCCAAGCCAACTTGACTTCATTGATTGAAGTCAACACTGAGGTTGGGCGGCAAGTCATCGGAAGTCCTGAATCACCCGACCTGCATCGGGCGACTCAGGGCCACCGAGTTTAACTCCGTTGATAGTCTTATAGTTGAAGATCGGAAGCAAATGAATGACATGAGCAACACACATCGTCAGTTCAACAAACATGCCTGGAAGCAGCGTGTTTCACCAAGCCCTGAGTTGCACGGCAGTCCGTCGAACGACTCGCAAGCTGGCAGCCGCTCCGGTTTTGCAATTTTCTGCGCGCTGCTGTGGCACGGTCCATGTCACTGCCTTCCCAAAACGATGGCTTGATTTTTGCCTTCGTGCTCGCCTTTTAAGTGCTTCACCCTCAGAATGAGGACCTTGTCATCGCCCGCAACAGCAGCATTGACAATGAACATTTCCACCTTGTAAGTCTCCACCTCGTGGTAGCTGAATATTGCTGCCGCTGGCCAGAAGCAAAGGAAGATGCGCGCCCACTCGGCCAAGGCTGCGGACTCAGTGTTCGGCTCGATCGCCTCCATGTCAATGTCCTTGCTTGCACGAGAGCGGATCGCAGACCAACACCTTTATTTTAAACTGACGGCATCCTAAGTCTGAGACAAACAATTTAATGTCGCCAAGTTTCCTCTGCAAGCTCAAACTGGGTCTCCGCTGCGGCGCAGACTTCGCCTTTCCAAATGGTCGTCAACGGGTATCTGAGTCTCCCCGCCAGTGGGGACAACGACATTGCTTCGTGATTCTGAGTGGGGTAAGCTGTTACAAAGGTTAGATTCTCAACACTTCGAGCTTGAAAAGGAACCTATAATAATTTGCGTAAAACTATTTTCACAGGGCCGTATTGGCTTAGACGATGGTCGGTAGCGCCCTGGTCTTTGCTAAGAGCCCGCAAAGTCGCGCAAATGACACGGCGGATTCAAAGCGACAATGCTAATAGGCGCCGGAGGGGCAAGCAAGTCCACAAGCTCATTGGACAAATCCAAGCTAGACATCGCGCGTTTTCGGCCAAGCGACATGGTGCGGGTCATCCCTTGCCAGAGCAGCCGCCTACTGAATTTAGTATTTCAAATTACATCATTGGGCGGCGTGCGGCATCATCGCCACAGAGCGCCTTGTTCATGTCCGGGTGAAACCAAACCGTACACTGCATCTGGCAAATGGCCTTTCACCTTGGCGGAATCAGCCCAAATGTCATGTGGAAGCTTACTGATGAGCTGGGAGGCCAGCATCGCCCGAGGAAGCATCCGCTGCAAAATGCTCAGCGACATTCCGTCGCCAATGGTCGCGCCCATTTGTCTGGCAGGAAACGACTGCAGGACCTCATCCACCAGCACTTTTGGCCATCCCTGCAGCGCAGCCATTTCCCAGATGTTCATCCATCGATTCAGCGTCACTAGGAAATGTCCATTTGACGATGCCCTGGACTTTGTCAAGCATGGGCTGCACTCCAGCATGACACACCGAAACATTTCTGTGGCCCCACCGTCGCACACGATCTGCCTCTTCACATCCCAGCCCTTCGCTTCAGCAAATGCCTTGGCAGCTTTGATGTTCTTCAGGGCCAAGTCTGTGACATCCCGCTTCTGCTGCACGTTGTTGATGATGAAGCGGCTGAGCGAAGGGCAAGTGATAGGATCAGGAAAGACACGCCGCATCTCCTCTTTCACTGCCCATGCCTTTGAGACGGCCACGAGGTACAGCCTTGGCCTGCTGTGCGGGATTCCCCCATGGACCTTCGTGTCGAGGACCTGGGCCCGTACGGAGTAATTGCAGAGGCGCAGAATCTTCACCACCGCATCCAGCACCGCTTTGCATTTCGGGCCGCTAAGCCCCCGCACATTTTCAAACACTGCGAGCCGTGGCCTCTTTTCCACGACGTAATCGAGGCTGTGTATCAAAACGCAGCCCCGAACATCTCCTAGCGACTGCTGGCGACCAGCGCTTGAAAATGCTGGGCAAGGAGCTCCGCTGACGTAAAGGTCACAGGCCGGAGCGCTGGAGTTGTCCCGCGAGGTGATGTCATCGTACACCTTTTCCTGAATTTCGAACTTGCTATTGGATTTAAGCAAGCAGAAAACACAAAAACTTTCGTCTAAATCTAAATGAGATGAGGAACTGGCGTATCTCCAAAATGCGCGTGCATCTGCAAGGCCATTTTCCTCCTGGCGGGGTCGATGTCCTTGGCTCAAGGTTCCAGCCCAGCAACAATTTTGACAAAACGGAGTGCCGCAATGCAAGCAGGCGGCCGAAATGAAAGCAGTGCTCACCCGAATTGACTGGCCGAAGGCCAGCTTCAAGCTGACAAAGTCGGAGGACAAACCCGAGCAGTCAGACCCAAGTCGGACCACAGACGGAGCCGCAGCCCTTTCTCCAGGTCCAGTTTCGCGGCCAAGGCGACTGTTTGCGGCTTTCTTCTCAAGCTGCTCAATCAGGGCTTCAGCAAACTTCCTTAGCTCGCAAAAACGCAGCTCGTTCAGTCAAGCCTTGACAGGCATCACTGCTGACAGACTCTGATTGAAAGCAAGGATCCTTTGGTCACTGTTCGTAAGGTCGCCGGCTGGCCGCTTCTTCGAAGTCTTGGCAGCTGCTTGCGTAGGCGTTGCTTCCTTGGTTTTCGTCTTGGTCTTAGCCGTCTTCAAGACCTTCTTGGCGTCGCCTTTGTGCCCGCAAGACCTTCTTGGCGTCGCCTTTGTGCCCGCATGCCTTCTCTTTGTGTCTCTTTCTGCCGTTCTTCTCTTTCGCGGGCTCTGAAGCCATGGCAAAATCGAGGTCCATCTTGCCTACTATTGATTGACATGCCGCTTCTCTTGAGCATGTACTGATCTGCAACAATTTTCAGAACAAGCCGCCCCGCAAGAAAGACAAAACATGAGCAATGACAATGACGAGGCACTCGCAGGGGGGATTAAATGTCCTCGTCACCACTCAGTTGCGGAAACCTAAGCCTAGGCGCTGCAGTCACATTATTTTACACCGCTCTGAAGTTTGTGTCGCTCGTCATTGTGATTCAGATTGAAGGTCAATCCAGTCACTCAAAGCCCTAATAAGGTGTCCTTTCGCCCAGTCTTCAGCTCAGCAGCTTCCAATTTACATTGATGCCTCTGCTTAATATTAACTTGAGCAAAGCCAGCAGTAAGTTTCAATAGTTCAAAACACCGACGCCGTCCCCTAGCCGGGCCTCGCAGGGACACAAGACCCTAGTAAGGCCCGGCGCAAGGACGGTGTTTCACCCACGACGTTGCGCCGCCGAAGAAAACATATTTGATAGTTGATCCGCCGCGGAAGTCTGGGCCTAAGCGTCTTGAACAAAAAGCAGCCAGGATTGCTGCGGCCTAGCCTAGTATGCTCACTGACTGGCCGAGTCTGATTCAGAATCGTCAATCAGCTGGGAGGCCGGCGGCGCGTTGCCAGTCGGTTTTTCCTTCTTCTGCTTCTTCTCCGCCTTCCCCGTCTTCTTATTCGTCGTCTTTGGCTTCTTAGGCTCCGGCTCAGGCGCCGGATCTCCGGGGGCGGGCGTCGGCCGCTTTGGCGTCTTCTTGCCCTTTTCGGCTTCCGCATCCTTCTTGCCAGCTGCCGCCCACTCAGGCGCGTAGAACGTAGACCCTTCTGTCTGCATCTGTTGCTTGACAAACTTGACCAGCTCACTCTGGAGAAGCGAAGCGTGAGTCTCTGTCATGGTCAGGGCCATGTAAGGAATCCTCCGCAGCAAGGCCGCCTTGGCCAGATCTCCTGCGCCTGGCGTGCAATCCAGCACGCCTGTGATCTCGTACGCGGCCAGGGCGTCTGAGTACAGCGTCACCGGCAAGTGGTTGAAGAAGGCAGGCTCATAAGAGTCACCGTCTCGCTGCTGTTCTTCATTCTCCTTTGGGTCCTCGGCAGAATCTGCGCCCATCATCTTGTCTCCGTACATCTCTTTCCTGACAAATCGGGCGACGCATATGATTGAGGCCCCCAAACATGCTACTATTTAAAGGCACGATTAAATTTGAGTCGGGCTGCTTATTGGTCACAGTTAAAGTCCACTCATCCGAAGCGCTGCCCAAACCAATCCAGCCGATGCAATTCCCTTGGTTGGAGCCGGGGAATTTGGTGTGTTTGCGTTCTGGCAGCCAAGTGGACATGGGCTCGGTGCTGATCACGTGCCAGCGCTGAATCTGGTTGATCATGCCGCGGTTCAGTTTCTTCTTTCCTTCCATTGACTCCTCGACAGGATTGAAAGACAAGTAAAACCGATGAAAGCGAAGACAAAGCTTTCAAATTTGACGAATTTATAAGTACACAATCGAATTTTGAAACGGACATCGTCGTCCTGGCTGAGGCACAGCGTGATCTCCGTGTGCTCCAGGTAGTGCGCCAAGGCCCCCTTGCCATCCTTCGACTTGAACGGCGCCAAGAGGCTCTCCAGCACGTTCCGCCCAGCATCGTTCAAGAAAATGAAGTCTCCGTCAATTGGACGGTCGAAGTGATCCTCTGCCACCTTCTTGTTCGCCAGGCCGCCGCGGCCCTTGATGCTGCCGTGGATCAACTTTTTCATGAGGGCTGGGCTCAGTGGCGGAAACCTTCGGTCAGGCCTTTTGGCGGCCTCTGCAAACAGGTTGGCGTCAAAGTGGATCATGACACCGCTCTTGCCCTGCACGCCGCGGAGGTCGCCATTCAGGCCGCTATCCCCTACGGCCCGGGCAACGGCAGACTGGGTTGGAGGCTCGGCCCGCAACGACACATAGATCGCAACCTGTTGCGCTGCCGTCGCTGTCCAATGCCTTCGTTGACTGCTCATGCATTGCCGCAACAATGTCGCACGCTCGCACGAGCAAAGCAACGTCAAATTCAATTCTCTCCAAGGCACTCAGCCGAGCCCTTGGGGTACTTTGAAGGCTGCGGAGCCACGCTGCCCTGTGCGATCTTCGTGCACTCGTCCTGCTCGTCCTGCTCCTCCTCGGCCGCCTTGTAGAGCGCTTTCTCTGCAGCTAGTTCATTGTCTTTTGCTGCCACGCAAGCCTTCCATCGTAGACTGAACGTCTCGATCTCGAGCAGCTCAAGCGGGTTGGCTCCCTTTCCTTTCTTCAGAAGAGCAATCAAGGGGCCGTTGAGCGTCGTCGTGTACAGGATGTCCTTCGCGCCAAGGGGGCCATTGCCAATAATGCTTTTAAGATTGCATTGCCCCCCCCACCTCGATCAACCTCAGCACAAGCATGCTGGAGCGCTTCAACGAAGACATCCATTGAACTTCAGATGGACCTTCAAGGTTAGCAGCGGTCACGTATTTCCGGTAGCTGCAAATCGTCATGATCTTCGAGTGGATCTTGGCAAGGTCCTGAGTGTCGAACTGGCTGCGTGGCATCTCCACCTGAGTCCATCAATGCAATGCCTAACACCACGCATTTTTTCAGAAGCCTAGCAGCCATTGAACACAATAAACTTGAACCACAGATCCATGTTGATAAGTTAGTTTACTTGCCAAGACTGAAGAGGGCCGTGTTCAACAAGTGTTTGTTGATGGACAACTCGCTCTCAGGCCACTTTTCTCTTGCCTGCAAAAAGTGATGCGCCACAGTTCGCTTCAGCTTCAACAGCTCGACCAGCGATGCGGCTGTGGGCGTCCCAGCGAGGTAGGTCTTGGTGATGGTCTCGCGCTCAAGCGCTCCTCCCTCCACCATGTCGCAAATCACTTTCAGAATCCATTGCCTCAATAGATGGTCGCAAAGCAAAAATAAAAGCAATTGCGCAGATTCAGAAAGTCCGATGGCAGCGCTGTTCCCCGGCCTGGTCTCCATGTTCTCGCTTTTTTCAATCAGCACCCGAAGTTTCTGAAGGGAGTTCAATGGCGACTCCAAGCCATACTTGCTCTCCAACTTGTCCAGCACCTCGTCGCAGGTTGTGTCCACGAGCAACTTCTCATAGACGAACAGGCAGTCCTTCACGAATCCATCCGCCATGTCGCCTTTCACGGAGGATTTCGCCATGAGGTGGGCCTTGGACCGGAAGATGTCTTGCACCTCCTTAACTCCAAGTCTCTCGCCAGCCTCGGACTCCTTCTTGTTTTTGAAGGCAGTCACCTCAAAAGCGAGTTGTCGAGCGCTTCTCTTGAGGGAGTCGTAAGTCTGCACCACTTGCTGCCTCCGGTGGAAGCTGTGCCAGTACAAGCTGTCTCCCCCGCCCACCACTGTGAACACTGCCGGCGCCGACAAAAAGACCCGGCGCCAGGCAGCAAGCTTCTCATCAGGCGCCTTAGCAGCTTCAACATCAGTCACTGAATGCGTCCGAAGACTACAAACAAAATTACCCTCTAAGTAGCTATTAAATCCCTGTCAGTCAGTAAACGTGTCTGAAAACCGCGAAACTCTCGTCGCTAGCTAATTTCCGAACACCTGCCTGGTCTTTGATGACATCCGCTAAGGTGAACAGCAAGGCGTGCTGCATTTCCTCCGGGCTCACAGCCTTCCACTTCCCCTTGCTATCCAGCATGTCCTGGTCCGGGCTGTCGACCGCGACTGTGAAGTTCTCGGTCAAGTGCTTTGCATCCCCGGCGGGACAAGCAAATTGCCCGAGTTCCCGGACCCTCTCCACACTGAGCGGTACTGTGGGCGTTGTGGACCCAAATGGGTCAATCCACATCAAGTTGATCGCGGCCCTGTAGCATCCTTCCTTCGTCAATGCTGCCTTGCACTCCCGTGGGTCGAAGACTGCCTGGCAGATTGACCAGTGTAATTCATGCTGAAAAACAACTATTCGCTCTACCAGAAATGTCTCGTTGTTTTAGACAAGTGGTACGTTTGCAGCAATTCAGTGTTTTGGCACGAACTGCCCGCAGACACCTTGCGCATGCAGGAAATGCACTGGTTTTGCATTATGAGTTGAGGCAACTTGTTTGTATTTGCGGGCGTTTGTGTTGTTTTTTGCACTCGTTGTTGGTTGCCCAGAAGTGGTGTCAAACTGGTGTAATCAGCACAATGGGAGCAACACGGTCAAACTCTGTCAAACTGACCATTGCAGCATGCAAAGGATGTTCCGCGTAGTGGATTGCAAGGACAGGAGTCAAACATAACAAGTCTCCACCCAAGACGACACTTTGAAGGCTGGCGATCTTTTTGAAACTGCTGAGTTACCAGTTAAACATCCGAAAACTAGTCCTTCAATTTAATTGTCGTCATGTATGCTGTTTGTTTCGCGGTAAAATTGGTAAGTAGAAAGGCCGGAGCACAGATACGGAGTAGTACTAGTGTCGAATGAAGATGCAGGCTAGGTTTAATCCGCCAATGCACTAAAACCTTCCCGCCTGAACTCCTGACTGGTCTTCTCCCGGCTTGGTGTTGATCGGCAGCGGCGCAGCGGTCGTCTGAAGGTCAACGAAGGTGGGGCACTGAAGGATCACGTTGACGGCGTCGATGAGCGCTTCGTAGTACTGGGTGTTGTTCTGAGGCGCCGTTTCCGGAGCATCGATAGCCGCCGCCGCCGACTGTGGCTGGTTCTTCTTGACCTGGCTCTTCACCATCTTTGCTTCCTTCAGAGCCTGACGAAAGGCAAGACAGACTGCATTTTCTGGTGGATTTGCACGTGAAAACGACAGGGCTTCAAAAAACATCATGGTTTGGCGTTGACAGCTCCTTCGACTTGGTCGCCGCGGCTTCTGAAGCTGCCTTCTGAGCGTCCTCGTCTGAATCGCCAGCAGTCTTGCGCTCCGCGTAGACCCTTTTCTCCTCTTCCTCGACTGACTTCTGCTCAGCCTTGTTCAGCTTCCATTTGCTGAAATGCTCCGGCATTGTGCCAGAGGCCGACAGCCGACTGAGCCCAACCTGCGGGAATATGAACCTGTTTGCTGCAAACCTTTGAGCTAATGCTTGGCCTCAATGACTGCTCAGCCGCCTGACAATGTCAATCAAATTTCTTAGATTGGCGCCTAGCTTCAAACATTGACGACTGACAGACTAGTGACTAGCCAACTTCAGCTCACAGCCGCCCAAGCATAATTTGTTCACTGGCAGGTCAGTCGCTCAGTGCTGTCGGGGGGGGGGCTCTCGCCAACCGAACCTGGGTTCGTCTGGCGAGGGCCACCCCCCCCGTTACAAGCGTGTGGCGAGAGCTACCCCCCTGCGTCACTGTACGTAACGGAGGGGGTAGCCCTCGCCAGACGAACCTAGGTTCGGTTGGCGAGAGCCCCCCCCGACGGGGGGGGTACCCCTCGCCACCAAACACACCCGTAAACGAACCTAGGTTCACTGGGCGAGAGCCCGACGTATAGCGGTTGCGGTGCCGACGTTTAGCGGTTGCGGTGCCCCGACGTATAAGAGTTGCGGGGCTTTCGGGGGAGGGGGGGGGGGAAAGGAATTAAAAATAAACGACCCTGGGTGCCCCGACAGTCAGTCAAAAAATGAAAACCCTTAACAAAGCAATCATGCAGCCAAAAATCGGCCAAGCTGTTCGCATCCATGGTCCTCGGCCGCCTTTGCCGTGCACTTCCTGCTGATCGGGGCGGCTGAGCAGGCTGGGTGCAGTACACTGGGCCAGATAGCTCAACCAGGCGGTGTCCACTAAGGGCATCGGCGGGTCGTCGGCCTTCTTAGAGCCAGCGCCCTCGTCATCCTCCACAACCACGACCTCATTGTCACTCATCTCGTCGTCGCCGCCCACCACCGCCGCTGACTCCGGGCCAGTGCGCTGCCTCTTCCGCTTACCTAAGTTTAAGCAGCCATCAGATTACAGACTACTAAGACTAATACTTTAAGTCAACGTGCCAATGACAGCAAATTGACAAGATATGGAAACGTCAATGTCCATTGCCATCATGATGCGCCTCGCGGCTCTCGCCCGGTTTGCCATCGCTCTCGCATCTGCTGATGGCGTATCGCCCGACTTTCCTCAGCTCACGCCAAGCAATTTAATAGCTTAATTAGAAGCTTGAAAACTAGAAAGATGAAAGCCAAGCCAAGGCACGCATCTTCCTCACCTTAGTTAGTCAGTCTGGTGCCTACATGCCGAAGGCAACCAACTCGCACTTGGCAAGCTATTAAATTTAGGCAGAAAGCGTAGGCCTCCGCGGCGGCCACAGGAGCATTCGGGCCCTGGCGGTTGCCCATCGTGTCCTCGTAGTCGCGGAGTTCCTGGATGAGCTCCGCCAGGAACTTCACGGAGTCCTGGCCGCCCTTGATCCAGCTCCACTTGTCGACGCACTTCTTGAAGATGCCAGCCAGCAGGCCGTCGTATGCCCTCCACTGGACGGCCTTCTTGGGCGGGATGGGCCGGATCGCCCTGCGATCCTGAAAGTAAAGCAGTGACATGCAGTGACTTGAGCAATTAAATGGAATCACATCCGCGCAGGCATCAATGCTATCAAAATCAATTTTAATACCTAAGTCAGTCAATGCAAGCCAGGAAGCTGCAAGCGGCCCCATCGGCATCATTGGACGCTTCTCAACGGCCTCAAACAGCGTCGCCCCCCCTAGCCCGTAGAGGTCCGTCCATGGAGTCAGTGTGAAGGATAAGACCTCGTCGGCGGGCATGTAACACATGGTTCCGCGGAAGGGCGCCTGAGCCAGCGTCTTGAATTTGAAAGCAGTTCCCTCTGTCTGAACACATCATAACGGCAAATCAACTCATCTGTCAGTCAATTTGGGGCTTGTCGGGCAACTCAGGGATTGCCAGGACTAAGAGTGAACGCTCAGCTGCCGACCAGCCCTCAGCCTAACTAAGTAAGCCCTGAGTTGAGTTGCCTGCCCGACGATGACAACTTGGGCAACTCAGACTCGTCAGGGCTTGCCAGGACTAAGAGGCAATGCAGCTGCCGACCCGCCCTCAGCCTGAGTAAGCCCTGAGTCGCCCGATGACAACTCGGGCAATTCAGGGCTTGCCAGGTAAGAGGGGAGCGCAGCTGCCGACCGGCCCTCGGTAAGCCCTGAGTCACCCGATGACAATTCGGGCAACTCAGGGCTTGCCAGGACCAGCCGCAGGATCAGCCCTCAGCCTGGCAGCCCTGAGTCGCCCGACGACAATTCGGGCAACTCAGGGCTTGCCACGACTGACAGGAAACGCCTCAGCCTGCTATGCCTGGCAAAGCCCTGAATTGAAACAACAACATTAAATGTTTCTGCTAAGCTAACGTGCATCCAAGTGTCTGTGTCCCCCAACTTGTACACCAGGCCGAAGTCTGCGATCTTCGCGGTCTGGGTCTCCGTCAGCAGGATGTTGGCCGGCTTTATGTCGCAATGCATAAGCTTGGCTCCTTAGTAGCACTGGATTCGCCGATATCACAAACACAGAAAACTGTTTGAATCATGTCATTGTTCGGTGACAGCTTAGATGCGGAAAACAGTTCAAACAACAGTCGTCGTTGATCAGTAATCAGCTTGAACCACACGCGCCCCAGCAAGTCTTAGACTAATAGACTAAGACTACTAAGGCTCGGTGCATGTGGTAGAGCCCGCTCATGCATTCGCGCATCCACTTCCTCAGTGTCAGAGACTTGTTAGCCAGTGTTCACCCGGAAAGCAATGACTAAGCGCGAATCATGAGGATCTCGCTGGAGATCGGCCGCCCCTGGGGGTCGTGGATCCGACAGTGTAGGTCGCCCCCCGCGAGGAACTCCAGCTCCAGCATGACCAAGGTCGGGGTCATAATCAACTGCCAGATCTGAACCAGGTTCGGGCGCCTTAGCTGCCTCATCTGGTTGCCCTCCTCCAGGAGTGCCTGGCCTCCTCGCTGGATTCGAAGTCCCCGCGCGAGAACTTCAAGACGCGGAGGCCCCCGTCGGCGTGGCGGCACTTGTAGACCACTCCCATGCCACCTTCGCCCAGCTTGGACACCTCGGTGTAGCCCTTTTTGGCCAGAGTGGCCTGGATCAGATCCTCGCCCTTGTCATTGTCCGTCGTCGCCATGCCGCCCGCGCAGGTTGCGTTCTGAAAAAATGGCAAGCGGATATGAAATAATCATAATGGTAATCAAGTGTTAACCAAAGCAACATCATTAAGTGTTGGAATAAACCTTGGAAATGACATGAGCTCGCGCTTGACCCTAAAATTCCAAGACTCAAATTCACACGGAGTGCGTTCACGAATTGCCAGCAAGACAGCACTGCGCGTGCAAAGTGCGTTTTCCAGCTCCTGTGCCCTGGATTGCCTAAGTCTAGCTAAGGGCTAGATCTAGCTAGCATCCGTCTGCTCACTCGCGCTTGCCTTTGTCAGTGGTTGGGAGGACCCCCCGATGGCGCTCGTCACTCAAGTTTTGCTGAGGGCAAGGCTTCTTCTGCCTTTTTGCAATGGTGACCTTACAGTAGCAATGCAACAGCTCGTCACCCTACCTGACGTTCAAAGTGAGGCCGCAGCAGCCTTCTGCAATGCATCGCGCGCAAGTCCGGTGCTGCGTGACCTGGCGCAACATCATTCATACTAGATTCCGTGACTAGGATTGAGCAAGCCTCATTGTCATCCTTCAGCGCCCTTTGCACGTCAGCAGGCACCTCAGGCGCAATGGCCAAGCTAGTCCGAACCTGACATGGCAGTGAAAAAGGCTAACGCGTAACACGTAACTGAGAGTCCGGCTTCGCTGACCGTGATTTCTTCGCCGAGCAGTTCGTCGATGCGTGTCAACACCGCGAGTTCCTGCAGCGAGACTCGGGACAAAGGCTAAACCAGTTGCCGGCCCTTGCTTGGGCAAAACCCAACAATGTAACGCCTCTTGGTCGGTCAGCTTCCGCTCAATGAAGCGCTCAACATGAAAGATGGCGAAGCCTTGGTCTATAGTAGTGTGAAAACTACTTCGCATCCCTCGCACAAGCTTACTAAGGAACTGGCTGAAAGTCACAGCGTGACGGGTTGCCGCCAGCGTGCGGATTGTCTCCGCGACCCTTCGGCACGCAAGGTCGAGCTCCATCACGAGCCTTGCCATTGACCATTCACAATCATTGATGAGCCGGGACCCGCCACATTAGTAAGAGCCAAGAAAGCTTCGCGAGCGCTGTCAATCAATGTCAAGTCAATTCAAAACACTTGTTTAGTTTTGTTTGCGGCGAGATTGAAACTCAGCATTGCAGAAAGGATGCCCAGGGTTGTTTCAACTCGATCAGCACTAGTCTCTGCCATGCGCTTAGGCAGCCCCTACGTAGATGGCAACTTCCCCTTGCCAGCGAACACGCTACTATGGCGTGTAAAAACCCGAAGCGCGCAAGTCAAGCCTGGAAATGTTTTCCAGAAAACTCGCCTTGCTGAGATAACCCTGCGAATTTCCACTGAGAACAGCAGCTCGTCCAACTTCAGCCGAGGTTGCCAAGATCATGGTTGCGTCTGCCCGAACGGCTGCGAGCTTCCATTTACTTCCGGGACGGTTCACAATGTCCTTGATCGGCTTAATGAATTGGGCGTGGCTCTCACGGAACTTTGTGGAAAAGAAGACCTTCTGACGCCGCGTCTGCGAGGCAGGCTGAAACTTCAGAAGGATCCCTTTCTTGCCTTCCAGGAGGCAGACATCCATGATCTGCCGACCAAGCAAGGCAGCCATCAATTTCACCCTCTCCGGCAAATTGCCAGCGTCGTTGACAATGAAAATGTCTGCCTCCAATCGCTCCGTGGTTTTGACCAAATTTCGGGCGCTCATTGCCACTTGCAAGTCTGCAACAGAGATGGCGGGGTCCAGCCAAGCCTTGCTGCCTTGAATCTTTTCCCAATCCATGGAGCCGTTAAGCCGCATCTGCAAAGCGTCCTTGGAGAGCCTGTCTCTGATATGCCCCTTGTCCGCGTCGCGCTCAGCTTTGGCTGCTGTCTCCATAGTTTCTTGGTCCACTGCATTTTGATCAATGAGGCCGTCCAGGACGCCGTCCACCTTGTAATGTGTTTGCTTTGACTTTTGGAACTGGTACTCAACCTCGTAACTCTCAGTCCAGTACTCAGACACTTTGTCATTTGTGGCCGGGTGCTCGTCCATGTCGAAGGCCAGGTCGGCCATGTTCAAAGAGGATGTTGCGTTTGCAACACTGTCCCGCCTGGATCTGATAAACGCTGCTTCTGTCCCCTCCTGCTTGGCGCGCTTCACATTCTTGTCAATCCGCTCCTGCGTCCGCTTGCGGCTTGCGCCTCGGACAAGTGAGATGATAATGACGTTGGCCAGGCGAACAAGTCAATGTTCTTAAACACACACGAAAACCAGCAAAAAACAAACGGTGTTAAAACATATTAAAGTGGCAAGTGAAATCACGCCAGGGCGCCGGAGCGGCAAGTTGCATAGAGTTCCGCCGCGTTTGTGACAATGACCTTGAAATCCGGGGGGCTTAGTGGCGCCAACAATATCTTCATGGCCCTTGCATCGTACGACGCGGATGCTTGGGAATGGCCAGTGGCGTTGTTCCGCTCGCCCTTTGCAAAGTTCTGCTCCACGCCGCTGGACGATGCTTGCCAAGCCAGATACCGGCGCACGACGATGGCCAGGTCATCTGCTGGATAGGACTCCTGGGCGGGGACGGGGCCCGCCTGTCGAAAAAGTGGACTGTAATTTTATCCCACAACTAAAAGTCCTTCAATGACTGCCGCCGCTGCGTCGCTGCCATTGTGTGCATCCACGCATCCTTGCACGTCGTGTTGGTCTCCCTGTAGCGCTTCTCAGCCAAGGGCCTCAAACGCTGCAGCTGCTCCTGGAAGCCGCCAGGGCTGACATTGAAGAACTTGGCCAACCTGTTGCAGCTGTCATCCCCGGCGCTCTGGAAAGCGGTTTGCTGCTTGGTCACAGACTTCAAGGAAAACACCTTGGAAAAGCTCTCAGAGGAAGGCTTCCTAATTTAAGGTCGATAAACAGGCTAACATCAAAACAAGTAAGATTATCATCGTTTAGTTCTGTTCAAGCCCAGGGGCCCCGAAGGCGCTGAAGACGGAGTAGTGCGGAAACTCAGTTTGAAGAACTTCCAAGGCTAAGCGGGACCAAGCGACCATGCGATCCAGGCATCTTTCCACCGTGTCCCCGTCGCAAGGCTGCAGCCGCCGAGCCTGCCCACAAGAGAAAAACGCAAGTTCGCCTTTGGACAGCATGTCCATGGCAAACTTGGTGTATCCAACTGTTGTCAGCGCCTGCCGCTGAGCAAAAAGGGCTTGAATGCGGTCCGCGAAGCCCTGCACGTAGTTCCCAAGCTCTGAGCTGTCCACCGCTTCGTCGTCCACTTGGCGAATCAGAAGCAGCGATTCGTCTGAAGCGTCTGCTACCATTGCCAGGGCAAGGACCGCTTCGCTGCTGAAATCATCCAGCCATTGTTTCACATGTTTGCCTACGGCGTCTTGCCGATGCTGGATGATCCGTTGCGCAACTGACATAATGGCAGGAAGGTTCCCTGACCCTCAAGCGCCTCTGAAAAACAAGTGCGTCCAGTCGTTGGCTTCCACGTCGCTTGTTCGTAGCCCACGTCGCTAATCCGCTTTTTGCCCAAGGCAAGACATCATGCCAATAACTCCATGGTCGGCTTTTAGCTAGCGCGTCCAGCCTTAAAGCTTTGGCCTCCACATTGCTTTTTCATAGACGTCCATGTACGTCGCTTATAATCCGCTTTACATTTTTGCTGAAGGCAAGACATCGTGCCAGTAATTACGCCAAGCTTTATAATTCTAAGGCCGATCGGCTTTTGCAATTGGCCTAGCATGGGGTCCGCGCATGGAACAAACAAGCATGCAAACACACAAACAATCAAGCAAACAAACAACCAACGAAACAAACAAAACAAAAAGACTAACAAATCAAAACAAAAAACCGACAGACAAACAAACAAACAAACAAATTAAACAAACAAACAAACAAACAAGCGAGCGCGCAAAGAGACAAACATGTTAAGAAAGCATACAGACAGACACAAAAACAAACAAATATTAATTAAGCAAGCACGCAGACAAACAAAACAAAACAACACAAAGACCGACAAGCAAGGAAAACAAACAAACAAACAAACAAACAAACAAACAAACCGACAAGCAAGCGACAAAATACATTCAAAAAAACAAACAAGAAAAAAACAATCAAGCAAACAAACAAACAAACAAACAACCAACCAAACAAACAGATACACAACACACAAAAACAATTGGAGCAAACAAACACACAAACAAACCAATTTTGCGTCGCACAAACGAGCCAACGACAAACAAACAAACAAACAAACACAAAACAAACAAACAAAGAAACAAACACACGCGTCGCACACACGCACACACAAACATCGATATCAGCATTGCTGGCCCGCGTGAGATTAGAAAAACTGTCAAAAGCTACTTGTTTCACATCCAGATGCTCGTGCGTGGGCGCGTTGTACATGTTTTGCACCTGCGCACACCTGTATATATGACACTTTCATTTTTATCATTACTCACGATCATGGTTGCATGCTAGTGTTCAGGACACCACGCACAAGCGCCGGCAGCTCAACATCAACCATGACATCAAAAGATTAAAGCGCAAGCTGGTTCACACAAACATTCAATCGCATGCGATCCAAAACGCATTGCATTATACGGCGCGCAGCGCTAGCCGAGCTCGAGTAACTCTTTTCCACTCACGGATTTGCCCGGCGTTGGCCATTCAGCAGGGCGTGTTCCCGTTTCATTCGGAATGTCCTGCGCGCACTACGAATTCGAATTCAAGCCACCGGACTCGTTGCACAATGAAGCCGCGCAGCATCAACCGCACGCCAACTTTATGACTAGACAACATGCACACAACCTGCCTGATCTTGCCCCTGGCGTGCTTCAGCCTCAAGAGTGACCTCGAAAGAATTCCACGTTGAAGGGCGAAACGATGGCATGGTTTTGCCAAACCTCGGCAGAGACGTTCTGAGCAAATGCTGAAATTTGAAGTGGCCCCCAGACAAATTGAGCAAGGCCACGCTTGGCGTATCTCATGAAATCCTCGTC
Source organism: Effrenium voratum (assembly GCA_963377175.1). Classification (NCBI taxonomy): domain Eukaryota; class Dinophyceae; order Suessiales; family Symbiodiniaceae; genus Effrenium; species Effrenium voratum. Next base: position 1,161,942 of record CAUJNA010000924.1, on the reverse strand, counting down.
ACACATAGTGTGCTCGAAGCGAATTGAATATCCTGCGTGTGCGCAGAACAAATCCAGCGTGTCAGGAGCTCAAGTTTGCAGTAATTATAAATACCAAGGAGCGTCTCCGTGTCAGGTCCATCAACTGATGGTGCAGCGCCTCGAGCCCAACAACTAGCTATAGCTAGCGCTGTAGCCAGCATGATATATATCAGGCCCTGGCATGGTGCTTTGGGATTTGCGTCCACCGAATTTGATTGCGCCTGCACACATATATATGCATTCGAATTGAATTCATGATCATGATGACATGCATGCTTGCAAGGCGCACACGCACACACACTCAATTGCAAACGGCAAACGCCTCAAGGATATTCGTGCCAGAACTTTCCCCAACTCTAAGTAGCGGAGCCCATGAGATTGGATTTCAGCAGCTTCTCCTTCAGACCTTTCAAGTACTTCCATTCTCAGCAACTACACAAAGATGCCAGCGGTCAACTGAAGCATGTGTTTGTTGCGACGCTCTAGGTCTGGGCTGCTGACAAATACCGCCCAGCGCGCTCCAATGTGGACACCATGTTGTTCCCGCTTGCCCTGCCAAAAAACCAATGAGCAACTTGCAAGTGTACATGTAGCTGTTGAGCGCACACTCGCAACTGAGTTGCACGCATGCATGTCGCCATGATCGCGTGCTCAGAATTTCCAGGATGTTGTTGGTGGAGTTCTTTGCAGCATGACGCAAGCCAGGCGCAAACCACGCGGCCATTGTAGGCCTTGAGATTCCAGCACGGCGCCTCTGCATGAACCTGATCGATCGCTTGAAAATTGCAGGAGTCATGTGATCTGTTGTAACTGCAAACCATGCGCAGCAAACATGCACGCACGCGTAAATTCCAACAAGACACAGCAGTGGCTGAAAAGGTTGGTTGTGAGCATGAGATCTTGTGGCTTTTCAGCCACAGGCGAAAATGCTGGTAGGCGATCCTCATGACTTCTTTGAGATCCAAGGAAGGGTCGCACCAGAATCCTGCTTCATAAAGCGCCATCCTCAGCGTATAATTAGCCTACGTCAACTATTTGCGCGTGTCAACACAAGTGGTGGGGCATGTGTGTTTGGCCATGCGAGGCAGCTTGTGCAATAGCGCGTGTGGTGTTATATTGCTTCGCGCTGACTCTAGATTTTCACAACGTGAAACGCGATCATCACGCCAAGTGTCAGCGCTGAACCGTTGCTCCGTTGGAACGTGCCCAGATGCACGTTGTGCGTGAAACAAAATCGAATCATGTCGCAATCAAAGCCGATGCACCCGAGAAGGGGGCCTGAGCAGACCAGGAACACGCTGCAGCAACATGCGCAAACCAACTGCATGTTTTGCATTTTCCTAGGTTTCGGCAAGGCCAAGGAACACACAGGGCCATCACCAAGCATTTGTTCATAAAGTTCACCGTTGTGACAACTGTGTTTGCCCAAGGAGGCGCAAGGCTGTAGTCTGAGCAATAAACCATTCCATCATGATCGCGCCCTGTGCTGCGTGCGTTGCATTTGAAGCACATATTTGTGGATGACCACTTGTTCTTGAGGTTCAAGCTGAAAATGTGCCACTGCCAATCGCCTCTCAGTTCAGTGAGGCAAAAGCGAAATCGCCCTTTGCATATGTACTCAGGCTCGCCACGGCAGTCTTGTTTGCGTAGGTTTGGTGGGAGTTCAGCCCCCAGATACCCGGCCTGCGGCCTCACTCCGAAAAACAGAATATTGATACACCAAGTGATGTAAGAATACACCGGATATAAAGTGCCCATCCCGGTTGAAAGCGACTCTCGGATTGCGAAGATTAAGAATCTGCTGTTCCTGCTTGTCGACGGCCACCAAAGCTGGAAATTGAGCAGAACGCACGCCACCTTTTCTGCCAACCCAGCCTGGTCCGTGTAGCGCGCCGAGTCTCCATATAGAGCCAGTGGAACACAAGCAGGATTGCCTGGATGATGCCTGGCCCAACTAAAATGTCGATTTGCATGGTCCCAGTACTCGTTGAGGGCGCCCTGTGTGATGTGTAGGCCGTGCTTGTCAAATAAATATTGCACCAGGCTCAGAACGTTCAGAACTGGGATGTCTGTTTCAATTATTCCTTTTCCTTCCTCCTTGAGGTTGACTTCGGCCTTGGTGTGGATGATATCCTTACGTGTTTGAGCTTGAAACAAGCAGTGGGCTTTGCGATTGGAACATGTGAGACCTTATCAACGCATGAAAGCAGTTCACACACATGTTTCACCAAAGCGTCAACTGGCAGGTTCACCATGTTCCAGAAATCTCGAGAGGCGTTGGCGCTCCCCGCCAATCGCTGAAGGTGAGCTGTGCCCAAGCTTAGACGACCCCCTTGTTCAGCTGCTTCCTTTGCGCAAGCAAACTCGCATGAACAACATGTACACAGCTGGGTCTGAACGGTGTGCCTGTTGGGCAGCTGCAGCTGATGCAGCTGCTTGTTCCACAGACTCCTGAGCAGCCACAAATTCAAAGGCAGTTAGTTGCTGGCGCGTTGCGTGTGGGCTTTCAGGCATGTTTTGCCACGCGGCCCCGTCACCCACTCTACCCTCCAGGTGTTGTTGAAGCGGGGCAGGTGTACCTGTGGCGCCGTGCAACGGATGGCTGTGTGGCTCAAGAACAAGATGATGCAGTAATGTGTCACACACAGCGTTGCAGCACACCTCGCTTTTTTTTCCTGGAAAAGCTCCTGGTGATTTCAGCCGCGCCCCCAATTTTAAATATCCTGACCTGGTTGTTGCGCATGACTTGGATCAACTCAAACTAGCTTTTGCTGCCACGTGTTGGACAAACTGTTCAAACACACACGCAAGGTACACAATCGGTCAGTGCGTCCCCCTACATGAAATCAAGAGCATTTCGCCCTCATCGGGCACCCGCAAACACTGATCACACACCGGCCACACCATGCCCGGGCTTCACTTTTGCGGCCGGGGCCTGAGAGGTGCAAGGGCAGTACCAGCGGGCTTCAATTGCAAGGCGCAAGTTGCAAGAACTCAGCACTTGGCTTTTCATGACCCGATCCGCTTAGTCTGGTCAGCTCGTGCGGCCACGCAATATACAAAGAAAGGCCCATAGGGATTTCTCAAGAACATGCAGCCTTCACCGCCTTTTGCGGTGTTGCGGCAACCAATACGCGTGTGAAACTGTTGAATGAGTAGCACCTCCATCATCGCCACACGGTCTGCACTGTTGGAGTTGTAGATCAGCCGCATCTCGGTGAAATTTGCTTGTCTGTATTTTTGCATTCGGTACTCAACGTTTGCAGATATGCCAATTTTAAACACTGCCACCTGCGCGTAATCTGCAAGCACACGTTCTATTTCTTGGCAGCAATGGTCGAATAGGCCAGTGTGTGTTCTGTTCGTTGTTGGCAGCCGAAGGTTCACGCCGGGGATGTTGGCCAGCTCGTGCAGCTGGAACGAGGCCAAGGGGCAATGGTCTGGTTCATGATGGGGCGCAGGCATTGTATTGCCCCCCACACGCAACCCTCCATGTGGCGGCACATGCGAAAACTCCCCAAGAGGGGCCAACACCAGAGTTGTGCGAGGCTGCGTGTGTGTGTTTGGCTCAGACCCTTGAAAACGACAAGGCAGCGCAGCACGATTGTCTTGCCCACTAGGTTCTTTGACCGTTCTACGTTGGGTCGGAGACTCAGATTTGGAATCGCTGCTGACAGAAAGCAAGCGTGAGGCAAGCGAACGCCTCAATTTTTTGGGCGGGCTGCGCGACCATTCTTCAGATAAAAACCTGGCGAAAGCTGGCCTAGACCCTGACCTTGATCTCATGGCTGCACAACACACTCATAGCAAACATGAACTTAACATGCCACTTGAATGCAACACCAAACACTGCACATAAACATGGCCAAGGGGCAATGTTCTTCTTGCAAGCTTTGACCGCGTTCTTGTAGAGGTTCAGGGCAGAGAGCACTGACTGGAGCGCTGACTTGGCCTTTGCCATGGGTCGAACACCGTGACACGCAAGGCAGACACACGCGCGCGCGCCTCGTCTGTTGGGCCTGTCTCCAAGCAATCACGGTTCGCGCGCATCGACTCGATTGGTGATGCCAGGTCGTTGATCAGGTATTGCCGCAGGCCATCGTTCCTTGGTGGGGCCACACTTGTACTGAACGGTTGCCATGTTGGACCCAGCTGATTGCACTGAAAAGCTGCATGTTCACATTTGCTGCAAGTGAGATAAGACCCCTGCAACTCGCCAGTCTTCAGTTTGGAAATCCAGTTGGAGTGCTCTGCGCATGCAGAAGATATGTCTTTCAAGGCCTGATGCGGACACTCTGAATCAGGTGATTGAAGAGCCACGCGCCTTCTTCTTCTCAGCTTCAAACGGGTCTGCCACGGTCTTTTTCAGGGTCTTTTTCGGTTCCTGCGCGTGCTGTGGCTACGAGTTTGCAGGATATCGATGGTGTTACCCACGCACCTTGTTGTTCGAGTTTTTGCCACGCTTCTTAGTGGACTTAGCCTTGCCCTTTGCCTTGGCTTTTGCCACATGCTCCTTTCGCCTTGGCTGAACCCTGATCAGCCCTTATCAAGATAGATGTGATTTGCACTGATCGTGATGTTACTCCATGTGACCACTGAAAACCGATCAACATGCGCAGCTAGTTGCGCGAAACTGGAAGCATGGCTTTTGCCGGGCAGAGGTGCTGAACTGCGCTGTCGCCATCGTCATCCTCCTTGTCAGAAGCTGAGATGTCATCGTCGGAAGCCGCCAACTCGCCTTGCACCATTTCTTCGTCTTCTGACTCTGAGTATTCAGCATCCTCGTCCAAAACCTTGAACTGGGTGAGCTCCTGTTGTGTGTCGCAAGAGATTGGGTCAGCTGCAAACCATGTGTCGTTGGGTTTTGGTTGTGACACTATTTTGCTTCAGGGTTGACATGTAGCACGGCGTGTCAGGCACGTTGGGTTAGTTCCTTTGCTTGGTGCGACGCACGTGTGGCTCCTTCTTTGACGGGAAATCAGGGTGCGGCCTGCAAAGCCCAGCTTCGATCTTGTCTGCAATCAGGCATTGGACCAGCTCATGAGCGTCGGCGCCATAGTCGGCATACCTCGATTGCAATTGAGTGTCGGCATGTGGCAGGGCGCAGCAAGCAACATTACACGGCGCCTTGCCATCAACTCTTTCTCGGTCTTCCATGTCTTCTTGGTTGACCGTTTTGAGCGGCTCTTGTGGCTCAATCTCTTGATCGTTTTGCTTCTCTTCCAGTTTCCACGGCATGCGAAGAAGTCCTCGAACAACTCGGACTGTGCTTCTTTGTCGTTGTCTCAGCCACCAAAGACACAGAAACACTGAAAGCACAAGCGTGACATGTAGAACAGGCAACGGTCACGAGGCCCTGGCTGACCCGCGCTTTCAGAGCCAACTTCTTGACCTGCTTCGGGCAGCTGCGACCTCAGACTCAAGGGAATCACACATAATTTAAACAAAGGTTGACACCAACAAAGGTCAAGTGACCACAAGGGGCCATTTTAACAGGTGACCTTTTTGGCTGTTTTTGGGGTGCAAAAAACGCCAAAAAGGTCACCTGCTAAAATTGCCCCTTGCGGTCACTTGACTGCTCTTGGCATTGGTGTTGGGAAGATCTGGATGACACAGCGCACCCACAAACATGATCAAATTGGAAAGAGACTTGTGACTTGAGGGCAGGGATCGATGTCTAGGGCCCTGGCTCTTTAAAGAGCGAAGGAACCGCATCCAATGATCCCTTCGCTTCAGAGTTGTGGCCGAATCCAAAGGCTCGTCCCACACGTGGGCCTTCTCAGCCACTGGCTTTTCGTCGAGAGCATCTGCTGTTGCACTGCGGCTGAGGGCCTGCATCACAGCCTCACTGTCTGAAGGCGAAGCGACCGTTTCCTTGCGCTGCCGCTTTGCGTCTTCCTTGTCTGATGTGCCAGGTTGGTCGATCTTCTCCTGATCTTCCTTCTTCTGTTCCACCCTTTCCTTGTTGTCTTTCTGCTCCTTCTTTTCCTTCTTTTCCTTCTTCTCCTTCTTCGCCTTTTTGTCTTTTTTTTCTTTCTTGTCCTTCTTGTGTTTCTTGTCGCTCTTGTCCTGTTTCTCCTCTGGCGCCTTGCCGTTTTTCTGATCACCATCAACGATGTTGTCCAGCACCTCATCCAGGGATGCAGGCACCTGTGTGCGTGGGCTGACATGTCAAGCTGGTTTGCATGCGCATGAAAACAAATTTCTGACAGGGGGCCGTGTCACTAAGCACTTCCTCCACGGATAGCTGACCTGCGCAAGCTGGCATGTCACGCTGCACGTCTGCATGTCTGAGGCCGAAGCTGGAAGGTGTGCCGGCGCATGACGATCCGGCCCTCAGCGTGCATGTGATTGTTGGGTTGGCGTTGGCACTCAACACGCTGCAAGCGCTGTGTTTGTTAAGCCACTGACATGATGCAAAGAGGGACCAGCCGCACAGGTGGCTAGCGCCAAACGATCGAAACTGAGTACCCCAAGATTGAGCATGCTTGATTTCATGTGTGCGAAATGCATCGAGGCTGACGCTGCTGATCCAGGGTCTATGGTCAGGCCCGCACAAGCACGCTGACGCAGCACAACCCTCAATAGGCACATGTTGTGAAATGTTGCCAAACGTGAATTGACATGTTTGCCAATGATCCTGACATGCTGGCAAACGCTCGTGACAGGTTGGCAAATGATCGTGCACGTGGCTGAGGCTGTCGTGACAAGCTTAAGGTCAATGATCGTGAAATGTGGGGCAATGATCGTGAAATGTTGTCAAATGATCGTGAAATGTTTGCCAATGATCGTGAAACATCATGCGCTGACAATATGATCTGAGTTTAGGGGTTGGGGTGGTGAGTTTGGTTTGATAAGACCACTGCAACTCAGCAACAAGAACTTGGCACGAGTAGGGTAAAAACATTTCACGGTCATTGGCCATCATTTCACGGTCATTGGCCAACATTTCACGGTCATTGGCCAACATTTCACGATCATTTGTTTTTTCTTGCACGATCACTCATGTTGAAAGAACACGAGCATGCGCCCAAGCCGGCCAGTTGAAACTCTGTCTCAACGTGTGAGCAACACATTATTGCGGCACATGCCCATCCCCAGAGCCAAAACAAGAAGCCCCTCCTGTTTTGGAAGCCAGAAGCACTATGTGTATTGCTTCTCAAACTTGAAGGTTGGCTTGAAGGACCCGTCACGAATCCTCTCAAGCAGAAACTGCTCTACCTGCGCCAAGTTGGCATGTCGCCATTGCTCAGGCTTGGCCTGGCGCAGGAGCAACATGGACAAGGCAGGATCACACAGTTGCAGCACATGTTGGCATGGGCAGCTGGAATCACGCTTTTCTTCTCATCAGCATGGTCACATCACTTGTTGTTGGGATCTGCAGTTGCCCATCGCTTTTTCCATTCACCATAGAAAGCCTTCTGGCACCACGGGCACGAGTGGTGTCGATGGCTCGCCTTCTTTCGCTGGCATCTTAGACCGCATTTGCAAGGCGTCTGGCATGAGTCCTGCACAGGCGCTTTCCAGACCGGCGCAGGAGGAGGAGGCCGGGGTGGGAGCTTGAAGCGCTTGTGGTTGTGGCCAGACCATTTCCATGAGTTGTTCCAGCCTGAAAGCTTTTGGCCTTCCCAGTAGTTCCAGGTCTCATCACTGTCATTGTCCTTCTTCTGATCGTGAGACCATGCCTGTGGCTTGTCTTCCCATGCCCATGACTTGTCTTCCTCGGTCTGGTTCCATGACTTGTCGTTGTGAGTTGCCCACGAACTGGTGTGCGGCTCGTCCTCCTGCACTTTGCCAGGCGCTGCATCATCTGCAGGCGCCCATGTGCCCCACGACTCATCATCGGAGATCACGTGCACGATAGCGTGGCCAACTGTTTCGTCGTCGCTGATGAGGTGACTCATGGCTTCGCACGGCCTGATCATGCTTTAAATTTCACATTGCTCCCTCAAGCTTGCACAGCGCTCAATGAGATGCACAAGTCAATTGTTGCTGTGTGTTTAGACATGTTGCCACCACATGACCACATGACAGACCTGCTTGAGAGACAGCCACAAAGAAGTGTGAGCGGCCCTTCATCAGCATGTCATTCACAAGTCACTTGTTGGTTGAGATAAATGCGATTGGGAATCAACTGATCTTGCAGGTCTGCCCATGAAACGGTGACTGAACGTGTGTCCGGCAAGGTACGCAAAGCGCACAAGCTCAGACGGGGTCCGGCCTGCTTCTTCACCGACCCAGGCTCCACGGTGTCGCCTTCTGTGTTGGCCTGGGCATTGTGTTGCAAGATAGCAAGGACATGCGTGGTTGAGGCGCAACTCTGAGCTTTGCGCCAGAATCTCAGCGTGCTTTGAAACGACCGCTCTTGCAAACTTTGTTGTGTAGACACCAGTTTGCTTCAAATCCCTGCCTCCAGACCTGGCCCACACACACAAAGCAAGCGTTGTTGATTTACGGGCATGTGTTGAAACGAAAGGTCAACATGCCACAGGCACACCCAGGAACCTTTGATGTTGCTCTTCTTGGACTTCTTGGTAATTTGGATCTTGCGCCTCTCCTGCGCCTTCTTGATTGCAGAGGCCCGCTTGGTGGTCAACCGCTTCTTCAGCGACGGCAGCCCGGGCCTCACACACATACACTGGTCTGGCGTACCATGCGCACGCAGGCTTGAGGGTCAGGCCAGGAACCAAAGCACATCGTGGGCTTGACGGACATGTGGTTGTAGGCGCCCATGCAGCTTAGCAAGCACGCACATCCACACGCACAGCTGTTCCCCTGAAACACTGCGCTGATCTTGGGGCCTGGCAATCTCACGAAAAAGGTCGGCGATTTCAAGACCTCTCCAAGTTGCATCAAGTGCTCAAAATACGGGGTTCTCGGCAGAACGCTGCTTCCAGGCTGTTCCACTGCCCAGAACACAGCGCGGCACACCACCACAAGCGCCAACAGCGCCGTGCGCGACAGCAACAGGTTCGAGTTCGCGACCTTGGGCTGGTCCTCAAAGCCCATGGGGCGAAGATGCCTCCCTGAAGTGCCCATGGATATAAAGACCAGTAGCGAGCAGGGCACACCTGCCCACCACATGCCTCCTTCTTGAGGCGTAGAACCTGCTTGAGCGCTGACACGAACCCGGGCCTCATCAGAATGATCAGCAGCTGCTTGACCACGCGAGCGTGCGTGCACTGCTGTTGTTGTTTTTGTTGCTGCTGGTGCTGTTGTTGTTGATGTTGTTGTTCTCATTGTTGTTGTTGGCGGCGGCTGTCGTTGTCGTTGTCAGCGTCGTTGTCTGTCTGTCTGTCTGTCTGTCTGTCTGTCTGTCTCTGTCTCTGTCTCTGTCTCTGTCTCTGTCTCTGTCTCTGTCTCTGTCTCTCCTGCTTGCTTGTTTGTTGGTTGGTTGGTCGGTTGGTCACTTGTTGTTGCTGTTGTTGTTGCTGCTGTTGTCATCGCCGTCCTCGTCATGGGTGTCGTTGTTGCTATAGTTAGTTGTTGTTGCTATTGTTGTCGTTGTTGTTGTTGCTGCTGCTGTTGCTGTTGGTGTTGTTTTCTCCTCCTTGGTCTGTTCAAATGCGGTTTGGGACCTGAGACGAGACTCCAAATTTGAGACTACCAAAAAAGATCAAATTTGGTAGGGTTCAAAAAGGTCAACGACTGAATGTAAGGCTGGGCGCACAAACAAACACGAGCAACTATATAGCTCATTGTCATGGTTGTTGTTGATCACTGGTGTCGTTGTTGCTGTCGTCGCCATCGTTGCTGCTGTAGCAATGAGTGCATGAGCGCAGCACTTGTAAACTGGTCCTGCCAAGCCTGCAACTCTTGAGGGCACGGCATGCTCGTCATGTCGTTCGCTGCCCCCCTCTTTTCGATCTCAAAGTAGTCCCTGTAAGCGTGGATGCACGGACAAGTTCAAGCAATGCAAGAGTGTTGCAGTTGTCAACGTGCAATAGCTAGGCTTTTGGCGACTTCATGTTCTCCCGAACTGGCAGACGGTGGCATGTGTAAGCGCAAGGTGCAGGCATTCACAATAGGCCCGCGCGGGACTCGCTGTAGATGCGTGAGGCCCCTGAAAAGCATTCCACCACCTTCAAGTCCTGAGCGCCACACGCAACCAGTTTCTCATGTCACTTACACACGTGTGTTGCGCTGTTGGTTTGAGAGCGTCGCTCGCTTCGAAGAGCTTGATGTTGGAGATGTGGACTGGCAAAGAAAGTCGCAGAGGTGCAACCTGCGCAAAGCAGGTCACTGGCAAACTTGTCAGACATGTGTTCTCAGACCCTGGCAGCACCAAGGGTGCCCCGATCTTGATCAGGAGCAGGCTCGACCGCTGGCTCAATGCCAACGGGTGGGCTGCACAAACAGCCATCGCAAAACCAAGCAGCGTCGCATCAAGCTGAAGAAGCGCGGCGCACATAGTTTGGCCCAGTGTCACATGCGTGTCGCATACCCTCAACGTGCGCATGAACATGTGTGTTGGAAGCAAGCTTAAGCGACGCCGGTTTCGCGCACGCCCAGAGTTGAGGATGCCGTTCAAACAGTACAGTCACGGTGGCAGTGCAAACCCAGCCCACTCAGAGGCCATGGCCCACCTTAGAGTCCCAATCACCACTCAGCACTGTGCTATATAGCAACATGATATCCAGTACTAGTAGAGTGAGAGAGAGCTTCCTCTCCAGCCACAACACATTTTTTATTTGTTGGGGTGTGATTTGAATCTTCCTGCAGCCAGGGCGCGCTTTTTGCACCCCCTCGCGTTTCATGTTCACAACCACCCCGCCCTTCTTGTCCAACGCGAAGCCCTTTGTCTTGACAGCTTCAACCATGGCTGGGTGAACTGCTTTTGCATAGAAGGCGAGGCTCGCAGTCCTTGCATTCAACAAACAAACCCCGCTTGCAAACCTGCGCACACGCACTTGCACCAATCAGGCAAGGTTCGGGTGGAATTTGACTTCAATGGCTTTGCACTCAGGTTGGCTGCCACGTGGCGGGCCAACGCAAAACGATTTTTTCCCTTCAAGGTGTTCTGGGATCACCATGCCTGGCAGGTTGAGCTTCTCCAAGTATGCCAGGACCTCGCTACAGCCACACTTGCCAAAATGAAGCTGGCACACATCGCGCGCCTTTGGAGCATCAAGAGACTTGTCCTCGAAGACCTCATCCACCGCCTGCAGCACCTGCGCCTTGCGCTTCTTGCCGACAGCGCCAGTCGTCGAAGTTTGCGGATCACCGCTAGCAGCAGGCGCGCCAGCGCGTGAAATCTCACCACCAGGTTTGGCGCCCTGCTTTGCGCTTTTGTTTGTTCGCGCCTCGGCTTGTTCCTTAAGAGCTTTCCTCACAAGTCTCTGCGCCTGGCAAACAAATGAGTTTCAACCAACTTAGCCAAACAATGCTTGCACCCCTGTGATTTCACCATCACCCTGCCTGCAGCACATTATCGGGTTCTTCGCAACTGCTGCTCATGTTCTGCAACGCGTGCATCACTGCCTGCTCCATTTGTTCACAACTGTTGCTCATGTTCTGCAACACGTGCGTCACTGCCTGCTCTATTTGTTCATCGCTAACATCCGGGTGGACAGTAGGCAGCGGCACATGATCCTGCAAACAGCCAAACAAACAAGCAAGCAAGCCGTGTGCATATGTTTGAAAGAGTCCTTGAAGACGCCCCTAGTTTCATGGTCGCTTTCTTCGGCTTGTTGCATGTTGTCACTCTCCATGGGCAACGTGTCCAGTTGCGACGGGTCTTCAACCTGGTCATCAAGCGATGTGCGCTCACAGAGAAACATGCGCTTGAACACAACAGGGCTGCACGCGCCTCTGCGTGATCAGTCTTCTTGTCAGTTTCGCTGGCGTGCTGTTTGTCTTTTCTGTCGCTGCTGTCGCTTTTACTGCTGCACGCGCTGCTGTCACTGCTGCTGGAGCAAGCGTCACTGCCCGCAGCATCACCTTCCAACTCTTCAACACCAGCACCACTCTTGCTTGCTTTTTTGACTGGTGACTGTTGCGTTGCTGGCTGAGAGCCAGCCTTGATCTGTGTCGGCTGCTGCTGGGTTGGCGGCTGAGAGTTGCCTGCACTGACTGGCGGCTGGGTCGCCGCCACCTGGGAGTTGCTCGCCGGCTGAGAGTTGCCAACTGGCTGCTGGGTTGGCGGCTGAGAGTCGCCTGCGTTGACTGGGGTTGCCGGGGTTGCCAGCTGAGCGCTGCCAGTGGGGGCTGATGGCTGTTGGGTCACTTGGTGAGCTGCTTCAAGCGTTGCCCCCCCTTCCTTGTCGCTCTCGCTTTCAGAGGAAGACACTGCTGACCCTGATGATGAGCTTGCGTTTGACGAACTCGATGAAGCTGAAGCAACTGAAGTGTTCATGCTGTCATGTTCCAACTTGGCCATGTAATCCCACACACTGCCTGGCTTTCTCCATCTCCGAAGATCCGTTTTCGGGAAGCGCTCGCTCGCAGGTTTGTCCTCACAATGCTTTCGCAAACTGAAACAAACGTGCAAACCGAACAAGCGTGCAATGTTTCGGCCTTCGCAGTCTCGGTTTCTGGAAGCTCGCTGCCCTCCTTGCGCCCATCCAGAGTCTGGCCAGGTTGCTATGATCAAGTCGCTAGTTGGTCTGCACGCGCACGTACGCCCCTTCACATTTCAAGTCATGTTCACTACACTCAACTTGAACATGTACATGCCAAGCATGCGCACGTGACATGTCCAGGTGACGATAGCCAACAGAAATCCCACGGCGCGCCTTCACAGTCTTGTCAGCTGGTTTGTTGTCAGCCTGACCGCATCATGTGTTGTTCTTCAGGCAAAAAAACATGTTGTGAAGTTTACGTCAACTCAACTGTGGCCTCATTGCCCTTGTCCACTTCCATATCACCTGGCACCTGGCCACAAGCATGTCTTCGCAAGGCCCAGATCTAACCAGCCTTGACATCAGCCTGGTCTTCGAGGCTGGGCTCCACGTTTGGTTCCTAGCACGCACAAACAAACAATGAGAGGCAATAAATCAAGCTTGGGCCTGCCATGTCCATGTGATGATTGCCAACAGAAATCGCACGGCGCGCCTTCACAGTCTTGTCAGCTGGTTTGTTGTCAGCCTGGCCGCATCATGTGTTGTTATTCAGTCAAAAAACATGTTGTGAAGTTTGCGTCAACTCAACTGTGGCCTCATTGCCCTGGTCCACTTCCATATCGCCTGGCACCTGGCCACAAGCATGTCTTCGCAAAGCCCAGATCTAACCAGCCTTGACATCAGCCTGGTCTTCGAGGCTGGGCTCCACGTTCTGTTCCTAGCACGCACAAACAAACAATGAGTCTCAAATGGAGGCAATTAATCGATATCAAGCTTGGGCCTGCGGTGTCTTGACAGAGCGCACCTTGTGCAACAGAGAGTTGGTTTTGTTTGAACCAAATTGCGCAAACACAGAGACAATCAATCCAAGCCACTCGGGGGCCAGAGACCTTGCGGACGGTGGCCTTGAGTTCCTGGATCTTCTTTCCATGTGGCCCTGCCCTGATCGTGAGTGGAGTTAGGATGGCTACCCTGCAAAGCAAAGTCACAATCCAGCCTTGCGCCATCTGACCGGCGCTCAGTGACCAAGACGTCTTGTATGAGCGACCGCCACTCCAAGGCAATCTGGTGGGCTTCAGCCTGGGCAAGCGCATCAAGGAATGGAGGCATGGTTTGTTGCATGTCTGCACAATAAGCCAATGGCCTTTTTGTCCTTTTTGAATTTTGCTTGTAGGAAACCATGCGCGTCGTTTGCCTCCAGGATAGCAACCTAGCATGAGAGAGCGCTAAGCATCAACTCCCCTGATGTGTGCACATGCCCTGGCCTGAATCTCTTTGCCTGTTGGGGTTGCGCGCCCAAACTGCTCAAACCAAGGTAAGAGCAAATCAAAATTTGCTGCAGCCTGGCACTGCCATGTGACATGTGACATGTTGAAGTCAGCCAGCATGCAGATTTGCAGCATTGATATCGATCATGAACCGCTCACAGTCACATGTACACATGCCTGCTCTTCGATGCTTTGCACATCGTCGCCGTCGACACGAATCTGGAAGGTCGCCTCTTCCTGCGAGCGTGTTTCAAAGTAGGCAAGGCCAGGGTTGGCAACACGTCGCACTCGGGGTACACATCACACTTGGGGTCCTTGCTGGCTTTGGATTTTTCCGCGTGTTGGCGAAACGCCTTGAGCTTTGTCTGTGTGCAGGTGTGCTTGCAGAACCACTCCTGCCGTGGACAGGCTGTCACACACACGCCATGGCCTCATTTCAAAAGCATGCCAGCCACACGTAGACTTGCTTCACTGTGTCTTGCTTGTTGCGTGGCTGTAGCCACTGAAACGGCTTTGAATCAGCTGCAGCATCGCTGTCAACCATGGCAAAAATGCGACTCGAAGCATGTAGGACATGCACATGTACTGAAGCTGCCATGCGTGATTGTTGTTATTTGCAACTCAAGTCGCAAGCGTGTTTGTGCGATTTCATGGCTGCGACTCATGAGATTCGTGTTGTGGTTCGGGCTTTGTGCGATGCATGTTTCACGCATCCCTTTGCAAGTTGATCATGACATGACATGCGCACAGCCAGATCGAATTCTAAACAGTTGAGTCACGCAGTCATGGCCGCAACGGTGCAAGCATTTCTGAGCATGCCATCGATCACACAATTGCAAGTGCCAAGGCGATCAACCACGTGATGGGGCACTGCGTTCTTCATCAGCTCGTCGTCGGCCTGCAGTGCAAAAATGAACGTGTGACAGGTTGCATTGACTTGTGGCCCTGACGTCGCAGCCGGGCGCGATCCATGCAGATCTGAGCATGTACATGTGTGCTGCAGCATCACTGATCCTATTATACTGCAAACCCCACAAACAAAAACATCGCCGCTCACATGCTTTGTCTGATCTCAAAAAAAGCACCTGTAGGCCCTGTTAAATTATAGGCCTTGCAATTGCAATGACTGACGCTTGTTTGCTTTGCAATCCTGCCTAATCAAAATGGTTATAGTCGTGTTCGTAATCGGATGTGCAAGACTCGGCGTCGCTCGCGATCGGGTCGACCTCAAGCTCCTGCAAAAACTGCCGTTATACGCCGACTATTTGTAACCCACAAAGGCACAACTATTGCAAATTTCGAACGCGCACGCGCTCCTCGGGCGGATCGTGATCGACAAGATGCGCAATGCTCAATTGCAAAGCCAGCGCCAAAGCCAAAAAACAAATCCACTCATGCAGCTCCATCGAGCCAGACGGCTGAGAGGGATCACGCGCGTTCCATCATGCACGTGAAAGAAATTTTCCATCGAACCCCGCACATTTGATTTGCGTGCAAATATAAAGTTAACGTTTGGCAAGCTGTTAATTAACGTTTGAACATCAATGGAACGTAGCCATTTTGCAGCGCACGTCTGCATTTTGGTGGGAACGTCGTTCCAAAAACGCCTCGCACCCCACGACGCTGCCATTTCAAGTCATTCGAAGGTCAGGGGTTGCTAATCAGTCGGCACAGCGGGGTTGTGTGCGACTCGAAGCGGTGTTTCGCCTCAGTCAGCCAAACAGGAAAAACCTGGCTGCTTCGACAAACGGTGTTAATAAAGTCTTGCTTTTTGAGACGACAAGTCGCTGATTTCAAGTTGCTGATGGTCCCGTGATGCTTCTCAACCTCCTCCTGAAACCATTGCCTGAAGACAAAGGACCTGTCGATCACTTGCACAATCGACTTCTTTCCCAAAACATGCTCCGCCATCAGGGTGCCCAAGTAACTGCTGCAATGGAAAGGTCGCTTCAGCACACGGCGGAAGGCGTGGGCGTGGTCACGCGCGACCAGCTTCAAACCTGGCAGCAAGATGTCAGTGTCGTCCGCCTCGATGCGAGGGTCTCGGCGCCCGCGGTTCACGTTGGATGCCCCAATCTCATTAGAAGCAGCGTCCGTCAAGATGATTTCGATGCGTTGCCGCAGCATGTCGTAGAGGTTCTCGTCGAATTCTGGCGGGGGTCCAGCGTAGGATCTGGGAGGCTCATGGAACTTCGTGCAGAAGTCACGCAGCACCTTTCGTGTCCCCTGAGCCTTGGCAAACTGAGCGGCAACAGGCAGCAATCCCGACAGGTTGTCAATGTTTATTATAAGGGAATGGCGGCAACGACACTGGGTCTGAAAAACATGCTGATAATAGAGTCAGGCGGCTATTTCTGCAATGGCTTCGCCACACCCGCGTGCCAGACCAAGAACCCCGTACCGGATCTGGAACTTGTCCTGGCAATCGTCAAGCAAAGCCAAGCAATTCAAAGTTCCCACAACACTGATCGAAACGGCAACTACTAAATTTAGTAGTCTCTGTTTCGATCATGTGTGATTGTAAGGTCGAGGGGCCGTGCTGTGGGAACTTTGACAGATGACCAATGATATGATGGAGACAAAGCAATCGACAAATGTTTGCTAACGTGTGGCCAAAGCGTCGTTGCAGCCTCCAAACCGGATTAGCAACCGCTGGCGCCTTCCATCTCTTGTCAAGCTGACGGTCTCGCAAGTCTTGAGGAAATCCCGGTCCGCTTGCGTGATTGCCTCGTGCAGGCACCACGTCATCAGCGAAGTCTTGTCAGAGCATTGCCCTTCAAAGCTTGAACAGCCTCAGCCGACTTAATTTTAATTAACCCGGACTCTCAGATGCAATGTTTTCATCGGTCAAAAGAGGAAAGCACATTGCGAGAAACATCAAATTAATGACATTGAGTCTCCTCGTTGCGAGCGTCCGCCCTGCAGATTCTTCAGCAAGGCCTCAAACTCTGACAGCGCCATCGCCTCGCCAGCGCCGCCGCCGTCGCCGATGCAGAGCATTTGCTTGACCGCGTTCACGTGGTTGAACGATTCCTGGTGTTTGTGCAAGAACCAGGCGCGAAAGCCTTTGACAAGGCCTGCAGTTCCACGGGCCCAGTCGCTAGAGAGACCTGCTTTGCTGCATGGGAGGCAGCCGCAGCCGGTTGTAGTCCCCAGAACCCAGGGTTGCTTGGCCAGCTTTGCAGCTGCTGCGGAAGGAAAGGAAATGTCTTTTGGCAAGCAGCTACCCACCAGATACGTGCTCTCCCACGTCTTGCGCCTTCTCCGCCATAATGCCGCAAAGACTGCAGCGTTGCTGCCGCTGTCCTCCTCGTCCTGGATCAGCTTCATCTCATTGTTTTTCGCCGTTGGCTTCTCACTCTTAGCCGCCTTGACGATCTCCACGCTGAACTCGTCGGCCTTGGCGAATGCCAAGTCGCATTCCAGCTCCATCGCGAGACTTGTGGCAACTGACTGCGCCCTCTGGTGAACCTGCTACGCTGGGACTGTTGGCCAAATGGCTACGTGATTCAAAATTCCCCATGCCCCCGGTGAGTCATCGCTCGCAGCCATGGAGGGCACACACGCGGACACGCACTGTCTGTTGCGTCCAGTCAGGCTTGGCCAGGGAGTGACTAAATTTAGACTAATTTAATCCGACAGGCGATTACTGCTGGTTAAGTTCAAGGCTTGACAAGCTAAGCCCTGAGTCGCCCGGATGCAAATCGACGGGTGACTTAGGGCTGGCTTGACAAGCCCTGAATCGCCTAAATTCAATTCGACCGACTTAGCCAAGGCTTGGCAAGCCCTGAGTCGCCCGGATGTAAATTCGACGGGCGACTTAGGGCCAAGGCCTGGCAAGCCTTGAATCGCCCGGACTGGCCAATGCCAAGTCTTAGTCTTGACAAGCCCTGAGCCGCCCGGATGGAACTCGACGGGCGGCTTAGTGCTGGCCAAGTCTAAGTCGCGGCAATTGCCTTGAATCGTCCAGACGCAAATCGACAACGCCTTCAACGACTTGGACAACTTGCTGCAAAATTTGAAGCGCCCACCACAAAACACGCACAGTCACGAGGGGTTCAACGATTACCTTAGTTTCAAAATTTGGCAAAATTTGGCAGGGCAGGGCCTGAAACTGCCTGATAAAAGTGCATCAATTCTTTCCATTCCCTCTTTTTAATTTGCTACATGAACTGCATGTCTAACTGCAAATGTTTGACAAGTCCGCCGATGTTTTCCTTTCAAGGCGCTGTCGCGCAGGGTTGCCGATGGTCTCGCCGGGCAAGTTTCTCAGCTGACGATTCCGACATTAATACCAGTCTTTGACCGGTGGATTCCGTAGCGACTAAGCCTAAGCGGTCAGTTTTTGACCGGTGGATTCCGTAGCTAACTAAGCAGTCAATCAATTATTTGTCAATTTCTATTTTGTTCATTGGTAGATAGTAGATGCGTGGGGAGGGTGGACCAAGTATGGTTTCTTTTGGTGGGCCAGATGTTTGTTTGGTGTACTCCAGAAATTTGAAATGGGGTCAAGTTTCACTCCACATGTCATCCTCTTTAAATAAAATTCCCCCAGACTGTCTATTTCATAATGCATTGATTGACCGAAAAACACCGCCGCCAGCTCACCCAACACTCACCAATGCCAACCAGCGGCAGCAGCCCGGCGGCGAGTCGAAAAGCACCGCCGCCAGCTCAGCCAACACTCACCAACCAGCGGCAGCAGCCCGGCGGCGAGTCGCAAGGTCGACTGCCATCTCGCCGCAGAGGTCGGAGTAGGTCACCAACCAGCGGCAGCAGCCCGGCGGCGAGTCGCAAGGTCGACGCTCTTCACCACCTCGCAGAGGTCGGAGTAGGTCCAAATCTTCTGCAGGAGCTGCGACGTGGTGAAGGGCAGCGACCACACCAGGAACCGCAGGTTCATCACCATCAGGGCCACGAAGCGCGAAAACCCGGTCCAAGTGCCGACGATGTTCGTCACCCCGAAAATCGCCTCGATGTAGTCGCCGGCCGTCACCGCATTGGTCAACCACCGCCCGTGCGTGGGCCAAATGAGGCGCAGAGCCAGCGCCAAAGCGGCATTGCCTCAGTCAGGGGGCGACACAAAAAAACTACAATGGAAACAGCCCGAAGCAAGACGCACAACAAACAAGTCAAATGCAACGTATCACAAGCAATGGTGGCAAGGTGCCCGGGTCTTCTGCTTCTGCCCCAGGTCGGCACTGCAGCGTCCCATGGTGGCTCAACCACTTGATGGTGCTGCGCCCCAAATCGGTCCAGCGCTCCATCCAAGAGTCAAGCCAGCCTTGGCGCGGCGCCGCAAAAGACAGCAGCTTGCCCACCCGCGCCAAGTGCGTGTCAATCTCCTCGTCAGAAGCACACCCGCACTGCTTACAGCCCAAATTTCCATGAATGTAGGGGTCAGAAGACCTCCATTGCGCGGGCCGCCAGTTGCGCTTCTGCTGAACGACCGAGCAGCGGGGGCACAACATTGCGGGCGAAGCAAAAAGCGGCCAAAATTGCTGCGGCGGCCGAACTGCATCAAACTGCCAATCAAACGACGAGCGACCGAATATGAACATGTAACCAACTCCTGTCTCGTTGTTTTTTTAAACATCGTTTAAACATCTAAACATCACCTGATTGTTGGAAAACTGTTGAAAGGTAGTAATAGTAAGTGTTCAAGATGCATCAGTATGAAGGTCATGCCAAATTCAATGAGCCTTAAACCGTATTTTGAGCTGCTCCTGCAATGACAACACAAAGCCAACGCGAAAAGTGGCTATATCCAGTATTTATACGTGAGTATGAAGAACATCCATGACAAGGAGGAACTCTGTCAATGTCATTGTCCTTGCGGTTTTGTTTTCACAACTGACCCGCCCGTCTGACAACCACAAACCGACAAAACTAAGCCAACCCCAAGAGCAACCAAAGCAACTGCTATACATCAGCAAGGTGTGGCACACGCATGGTGCAGGTACGCAGAGCTGATCAGGCTCCGTACCCCGCCAAATTGCATAGCTTTGTAAGGCACGGTCTGCAATCTGTCTCAAAAGCAACAAACAGCATCAGGATTGAACTGATGCTCAGCACACACACCGACACACACACACACACACCGAAGGGGCGAAGGGAAAAGAAAAGAGCGAAACAAAGCAAGCCAAAACAAAAGGGGCCCAGGTTGGGTCTCCGCGGGCAAAACCCCAACCAAGAAACAAGAAAGACCGGGAAGCAGGTTTGGGGTCACCGACGGGAAGCCACGTCAGCCACCACGCGAACATGTCGACTCGATTCATGGCTACTCGAAGGATAGATTTCTTCTCCCTCTGGGAGTCATTTAAGTGTGTGTGCAAGTGTGTGTGTGTGTGTGTGGGTGCGTGGGTGCGTGGATGTGCGTGCGCGGGTGTGCGTGCGCGGGTGTGCGTGCACGGGGGCGCGCGTGCGCGCGCGGGGGTGCGCGGGGGTGCGCGGGGGTGCGCGGGGGTGCGCGGGTGTGCGCGGGTGTGCGCGGGTGTGCCGCGTGGTGCTGCGGGCTGGCATCAGCCGTTCCACGCGCCGGCGCGCCGGCGCGGGCGCGGGCGCGGGCGTGCGCGTGCGCGCTAGCCAGTGCACGGAGGTATGAATTACAAAAAAACACGCAGGTACGTTTTCCCTCCAGGATCGGTGTGGTGGCTTCGTTTGTCGACAGAGACCAGCACCGTCCTCTCTGTCTCCCCGCTGTTTGAAAAAAGCCTTTGGTCTCAGGCTGTGGCACACACACTAGGCGCCTGAACAGGTGTAACTTGTTTCGCCTTCGACTCGAGCCGGCAAGAGGGCATAGAACACAGGCATCTTTCACGCTGTGCCACCCAAGGCCTGCCAAACACGCACCAGGTGTGACACCCGCGTGAAGGAAACATGTGAAACATGACACGTCAGCACCTCCACGCACGGCCCCGGCCAGACAGGGCTGTGAGCGACTTAAGCCTTGATCCTTTATGCCTCGATCCAGTCTGACTTGATCCATTACGCCTTGATTCTGACCAGGGAACTCTGGTCATGACGGTTTGCAATGCGCAGCGTGGCCAGGGATGCCAGGGCGTTTTGAGCTTGTTCTCCAAACAGCCTCGTGCGCGTACCCGTGCGTGTGTGTGTGTGTGTGTCACGGGGAGCTTTTCACAGCGTGTTTCCCGGCTGCGTGGTCTCATGAGCCTCTTGCGAGGCCTACTATGTCAACATCAGCCCTGACTCCTTTGACGTGATTCAAATAAGCCTGGATCCACCCAAAGTTCCACGAGACGCTTGATCCATCGTGTGTGTGTGTGTGTGTGTGTGTGTGTGTGTGTGTGTGTGTGTGTGTGTGTGTGTGTGTGTGTGTGTGTGTGTGTGTGTGTGTGTGTGTGTGTGTTGCTGTTTTGTTTTTGTGTGTGGGTGGTGTGTGTGTATATATATATGCGTGTGTGTGTGTGTGTGTCTGTGTGTCTGTGTGTCTGTGTGTCTGTGTGTCTGTGTGTCTGTGTGTCTGTGTGTCTGTGTGTCTGTGTGTCTGTGTGTCTGTGTGTCTGTGTGTCTGTGTGTCTGTGTGTCTGTGTGTCGTGTGTCTGTGTGTCTGTGTGTCTGTGTGTCTGTGTGTCTGTGTGTCTGTGTGTCTGTGTGTCTGTGTGTCTGTGTGCCTGTGTGCCTGTGTGTCTGTGTGTCTGTGTGTCTGTGTGTCTGTGTGTCTGTGTGTCTGTGTGTCTGTGTGTCTGTGTGTCTGTGTGTCTGTGTGTCTGTGTGTCTGTGTGTCTGTGTGTCTGTGTGTGTCTGTGTGTGTCTGTGTCTGTGTCTCTGTGTGTCTGTGTGTCTGTGTGTCTGTGTGTCTGTGTGTCTGTGTGTCTGTGTGTCTGTGTGTCTGTGTGTCTGTGTGTCTGTGTGTCTGTGTGTCTGTGTGTCTGTGTGTCTGTGTGTCTGTGTGTTTGCGTGTGTTTGCGTGTGTTTGCGTGTGTTTGCGTGTGTTTGCGTGTGTTTGCGTGTGTTTGCGTGTTTGCGTGTTTGCGTGTTTGCGTGGTTGGGTGGTTGTGTGGTTGTGTGGTTGTGTGGTTGTGTGGTTGTGTGGTTGTGTGGTTGTGTGATTGTGTGGTTGTGTGGTTGTGTGGTTGTGTGGTTGTGTGGTTGTGTGATTGTGTGGTTGTGTGGTTGTGTGGTTGTGTGGGTGTGAGGGTGTGTGGGTGTGTGGGTGTGTGTGTGTGTGTGTGGGTGGGTGCGTGGGTGCGTGGGTGCGTGGGTGCGTGGGTGCGTGGGTGCGTGGGTGCGTGCGTGCGTGCGTGCGTGCGTGGGTGGGTGGGTGGGTGGGTGGGTGTGTGTGTGTGTGTGCATGATTGAGTATGAATCAACACGGAAACCCGAATGTCTTGGCACAAGCGCGTTTCTGTGTATATGTCTATGCCATGTCTACCAATCCAGGTCACACATCTGATTCACCTCCCAAGCATCAACCTCCACCCTATGGCTTGCCAGGGCACTTTGCCGGGGTCACCCAGCGCCACGAACGAGAAGACAGCAAGGGACATGGGCACCAACAGCTCGAAGAGAAAGGCAGTTGTAGGGGCCACCTCCAGTCGCGAGCGCTGAACATCATTGCACTTGTTGGCAGTCTCATGGACTGCATTCGAGCGTAGCGCGATCAAAGGTGCTGCAAAGAACGAAACATTTGGCTGTGGGTCAAAGCCAATAGTACCATTTTGGGGTAGATGCACCACCCATTTTAGTCTATTTTAGTTGGGATTGGGATGTTCACTGGGGGTACGGGCTTTTGACCCATGGCCATATTGCATGATTCCCTAGAGGAAACAACTGAAAACAAAGCGACATACAATCCCATATTAGAGTATACACTTCCAATAGGATGTCTGGTACCACCAGTTGCTGTGGCTGTCACGGTAATGCCTGAAGGAACCTTTAACAGCAACCAAGACAATCACCCTGCAAGCTGACTGATCCTAGCCACCACAGAACACCACTACAGCAGCAACTCGTGGTCTGCCAGGCAAAGCAACTAGCCAGACCTCATAGCTCATCTGTCTGATGTCCATGATGTACTGGAAAGTCGCTAGCGACACACAAACCTGGCCATTGCTCACGCACACATCCAGAGCACGCCAGCGGGGATACCTGCAAGAGTTGCTCTGGGAACAACCACACAGTTCTTGAGCAAGCTCTGCTTGCCTGTGGCAGCACTGGACATGCAAACCCCCCTTGATGGCTCGCAAGCCACGCAGTCGGATGGTGACAACAGCCCCCAAGTTGCACAGGCACCCTCAGCCTTTGCTGTTTGCTTTTGTTCTGATTCGCCTACGGACCCCCCAAAGTGACCCAACGTGATTGAAGTCCCTTAACCTGCGCGGAACCCAGCAACTCATGCTCTGGCTGGCCAGCCAGAAGGTCGGAAAGATCTTGTGTGCTGCTTTGTCCTGCCAGAGGCTGTTTTGATTGGCCCTTGCAGTTTGTTTTGTTCGGTGATTGCTTTACTATTACCAATTGGGAGTCAGCACTGCCGGCGTCCAAGTTTTGGTGGCTTCACCTTTCGAGCATGAAACAAGCAGCCATAAAGTACGAGTAGTTGGAGCATAGCTCTTTACATGCTTCCTTCGATTGAAACTACAACGTGGCCAACTCGACAAGCCTGCAAAACATAGTGTGCCATCTATGCTCCTACTATCCATGCAGAAGGAATGCTGAAATATGCTTGAAGAGCTGTTCCTCATTGCCACAAAACAACCGGATGGCGCATGGTTCAGCGCGTTATTTGCGTGAAATCCCCCCTCCCGTGAAGAAAAAACAGTATTTGACAAGCAGCAGCCGTTTACATCAAAACGCTACAGCAAGGGCAACCACGAACAGGAAGCAGCAACCAAAACACAACAAACACCCACGCGCCAACAAACACCCACGCGCCAACAAACAACAACCAACCACCTACCAACGAACCCGAACGAGGACAAGACACCCGATATGAGCCACGGTGCCCCAAGAAAACATGGCAAAGTCAGCGACTGCCCTGGTTTCTGTGGGAAAATTCGGAGTTCCTCATGCCCCCCCAAGGACCATAGACAACAAGAACGCAGGAAACAGCCTTCGCAACAACATGGCCACCACGACCATGACCACACCCACGCCCATGCCCACCACCTGCCGCCGCCGCCGCCCACCGCCAACGCCACCGCCACCGCCACCGCCACCGCGACCGCCAACCACAACAACACCAACAGCAGCAACAGCAACTGCATGTGCAAGTGCCACAGCAGCAGCAAGCTCAGCAAAAGCAACACGAAGAAAGTCGTCTGCCCATTGGACTGCTACTCATGTACAAATAAACCAACGGGTCGCAAATTGCAAGCTTTCACCACTCCTGCATGAGGCCTTTGAACATACCGTCCTTCTTGGGCTTGGTCTCCTGGCACAGCGCGGTTGCTTTTCCCGTAGGAAATCATTCAAAGCCCGAGAAGCAACCCTGCTGAAATTACGGCACAGCATGTGGCTTTCATTCATGTGTAGATACATATATTGGAATATGCACAAACATATTATGTATAATATGTAGAGTTATGTCATATGTAGCCTGCATTGCCATGTCCAAGGACCTTTTGAGGTCACCATTCAAAAGCCACATAACAAGACACCGCCAGTGTCATAGGCCAGTCTTTGATTCGAAACCTGTAAAGGTTGTGAACATGACTCGTTGAAGTACGGAGATCGAACAACTTGGCAATAGTATCCCTGCCCCAGCTGTTGAGATGAGATGTGAGTCTAGCTTGAAGGTCACTGCCAAGTGGTCACTTTAGGACAAGCATCGCTCGGTGAGTCTCGTCCTTCAAAATGGACTGACAATTGACTTTTACCTCGTTGTGCAAATACTTCTCCAAATACAGCACGCACGGCAGTGCTGTCAGAGCGGGGGCAACCATCTTGCCACCTATGCCAACACAGAATTCACACATGCATCACATTCTGGCCCGCTACCGTTGCTGTTGAATGCTTGAAGTTTGAAGTGTCAAACCACAAGAGCCGGAACCTTTGGACTTTGGACTGTGCCAAACCGAACTGGCTCAAATTAAGAGCTGATTCTAGCGTACTGCCGGTCCTTGTCCTTATCCTGCCAGGGCATGGCAATGGTCAGGAGTCTGTTTCGTTTAGTTTTGCTGTTCGGAATTTTGCACTGGCACCTGTATGGTGCTAAACCTCTTGCTGCATGAATACACGGATGCCCCTTGCCCTTTGATACCCGTTTTTGTCAGCACGACCCTGTTAATTTGTTTGACACGGCAATCAGCTCCCAAAGACGTCTTTGAAGTTGGGAGGACTAAGGGTTCAGGACGCAAAAAGGAATCACCGAGAAGGGGCTGCTCAAACGCGTTACCTGCAGAAAGCAGCACTTTTTCAGCATCACTGGCAGGCATGCACATCGGCACAATCTCGCAAGGCCTTGGCGCCAGATTCCACGTCTTCGGGCTCCACCTTGCCGCCTGAGAGGACTTCCAATGCAAACAGTGGCGCAGCTTGTGGCGAATCCGGTCACATGGAGACCTTGCCCTCAAGCGAGGCCAAGCCTCAGTTCTGGAGAGCCGCCAATCGTCAGACCGCGCCTGCAAATGGATCGGCCTTCTTCTGCTCTAGCCGCTTGAGCAAGGCCTGGCAAATTCTCTGGGCTGTTTGACTAGAAGCGAACAAGAAGATTGCTGGAGATTGACTGCCGACACAACGAACTCGTCTATTGATTAGGCATGTGAAACCATCATCTCTTCTATAAAATGTAGTACTACCTTAGCTGCCGGTTCCAGATCCCCTCAACCACGGAATCTTTTCCAAAGCCCTCACCCAAGCCTTTCCCGCACCCAAAGCCTCCCCCTATGTCATCCAGCCGACACTGCTTGTGCTCCAGAAAGCCTTGTACTGGCGTAGCCACATTCAAAAGACTGGTGACCCACCGGTGCTGCGACAAGCCAAGTGGCTTCACCTTGAATGCGACAAACCAACCTTTGAGGCTCCTGCCGGTGGAACGACCCAAGAGACCCAGACCGCAGAAGGTTTCTAAGGCGATGCTTGACCAACCAAACGTCGAGGCTCCCACCAAGCACCAAACATTGTCAGCTACAAACGCTGGTGGCGTGGCGGAAACAGCTGCGGCCAAAGACGTTCTTGCCCAACCCTGGCAGCTCTAGCAGACCAGACAGCTGTGGCAGCTCGAACTCGCACACCCCGCCAAGGCTCACGACAGACCAAAGTCTGGCCCTCCCTGCAGGCACTCGACCAAGGCGAACGCGGTTAGCTGTGGCAAATAAGCTCAAACCACTGGTGCGATCATGACTGCAACAGGCCACTGGTCCAGCCTATGATCTGACCACGACAGCGGCAACATACTACGAAGATCCAGGCAGGCACTCCAGGTTTTAAGCTTCAAGCAATCTGGTAAGCACCTTGAATCTGTGTCTACTAGGTGGTCGCAAAGACATTTTCGAGAGCTGGGCTGGTTTATTGTATCCGCTTGGGAGAAGAGTGTTACTGTCAGCGACTCCACGCGCAGGTGCCCTGTAGTCGTTAACACACTTACACGCCCAGTGAGCAAGCCCGATGCGACTACTGTTTTTGTTTTAGTAAGCGTCAACTGGCAATCGAAGGACATCATCCTCCGTGCTCCGCCCGGCGTGGCCGAGGCAGCGACTTGCTGATTCAAAAGCTGAGCTCCACTGGACAGTACTTGCTGCTGCTGCCACTCGCCTTTTCATGCAGATGCGTTTCTTGAAATCGTGATAGGCATCTGGCTGAGGACTTGCACTTGTACTTCTCCAGATGCGTGATATTGACCCAAACACCAATGACGCGTGTTGGAACAGGGTAACAACGGCAGAAACAATATCCAGAAAACGCCGCATTGTGCCTGAAAACAGCCAACCTTGGACCATGGCATGGGTGCCTAGCGAATATTCTCGGCGAGCGCAAAGCGCCTGCATGTTTACATCGTGCTTTTCGGCCGCGATGTCAATGCAGGACTTGCCCTCGTGGTTGCGGGCCTGGCTGTCACCCCACTTGCCCGCGTGTCTTGTCCGCGGCTAGCCGCGCAAAAGGAGGGCTACAGCGGGCAGATCGGCGCATGTCTGCATGTCTGCCAAGAAGGTTTCAACTCCTTGTTTGGGCAAGCACGGCATGCAATAAGCTGCTTTGTACATTGAGCTCTGATCTGTGCCACTGGACTTGTGCTGAGCCACTAATGTTGGATTAGATGAGATCAGGTTTGGCAGGAGCCCAAGTATCTAAACTCCAGGTGCTTGTAATTCAAGATAATTCCAGGATACAAGCGCAGCAAACAACAGCTGCCTCCAGTTGTCAAGCCGGCAGTGCATTGCCACCGCCGGGCGGGCATGTCTGCTTTGTCCAGTGCTCCCCCCCCGCCCCCCCCCCCCCGCACCGTTCTGCCTGCGGCTGACTCTTTTGTTCAACCAGGAACTCCACCACGGAGGTCTGGCCATGCAGCGTGGTGTGCGTACGAGGTGCAAGCGTTTTGTTTCAAGTTCTTGCCCATGAAGTCTGGGTACGATTGCCTTGACAGTGACTGTTTTCACGCAAGCTTGTCAGCATCCAGTCGATCCTTCCAATTGGGCATCCTGGAAAAGACCAGCTGCCCTGTTCTGAGAAAAAGGAGCAACATGCATTTGAGTTTATGAATGGAAAACCCCTCCCACGAGAAAGAAGGCACGCCAATAGCTTGCCTTAGCCGCCTTAGCCGGACGCTCGATGCGGGCAAAACACATCGGCTCCTGCGAGGCGCACACCGCCCGGTGTAGCGGCAGCATCTTGGCGCTGTCCAGGGCCTGCAGGTCGGCCTGGACGGGTCGAGTCTGGTTCCAAGACTTTTGGTCCGGAACGGGCGATCTAAGGACTTTCCTATTGCCTGGGATTACACTCTGCAATTGCCAAAATAATCCCAAAACCAAATTAACCAGGTATCTCAAAATAGGGTAGAAAAGGGTATTTCCCCAGCATACTCTCAGGGTGCAATAGGGAACCCCTGGACACAAGTATATCTCTGGGATATGCTACGGCGGCTGTTGACCCTTGATTTGAGCCACGCATGCTTGTTGCGGGGGTCAACATGTGGCTATTATGCCGCACGAGTTGCACCAAGGCATTTGGATTTGAGGTGCACCCAACTGAGGCAGCCGAAGATTTTGCTCTCACGGCATTGTCACATGTAAAGCTGCCTCCTGCCCTCATAGCGCCCTGAAAATCGCTTGCAGCTGCTAAGTCACAATTCAATGCAATTAATGTTTACAACATGCGGACAAGGGACGTTGAATGGGTGTTGACGTGTTCTTGTGTGGGAGCAATAACTCTTCGGTGACCAGCACTGGTTTACATTTGGCTTTGCTTCCTCTGGATAAGACCCTCTGAAGCCAGTCGCTTCCATCCGCCTGAACTGGCGAATGACATACAAATAGATCCATCCATCGGCCTTGAAGTAGTGCAGCAACTTCAAGGCTGTGAGATCCCCCTGTCGGCAAGTGAAGACCCAACTGTCATGCTCTCATGGAACATTCAAATGTGAGCTTGAAGACACCATTGACACCCTGTTGAACTTGCGGCAACAGACTTCGGACATGTCAGTCAGACGTCTCAGCCAAAGAAGCAAGATATCAAGCACAAGTCTCACCGGACCAGCTACTGGCACCCAAACGGCCTTGTAGGCTGCCCAGTGGGCTGCTGTGCAGCCATTCTTGTCGCCTGGCAAGGCATGCAACTGCATCATCCCCACACGGATGAGCTCCCCAATGTTGCCACTCTGCTGAGTCTCACGCATGTGTGCCATGGTTGAAGGTCCTTGCATGCCTCCCTAAATGGGTCTGTCTCGAATAAGAGACCTCAACTGTTTGGATCGTTCTTGTCAGCCCGAAATAGCCCGGTTAGTTGACACGCACTTCTGATCTCAGAGTTCCTGCGCTCGAGGCCCCGGCCATCTGCCAGCAGCCTATCGCGGATGCCGCTCCCGCGATGCATCAGCAAGAGGATGCTGGGGTAAGACCTGGCGCGTCCAAACATATGCGCTGTGCACCAACTCTTCGGCTTCTGTGGAGTTCAGTTCAAAGTCCCCCGAGTTCGCATATTCTCATTCCGACTGGCATCTCATAGAAACCTTCCAACTTCCTTCACTCTTCCGTCCCGTTGCGTGTACCCACATGCCCCACGCAGGTTTAGGGTTTAGGCTGAACCCTCAGCCGGGTTCAGCCGGCCATAACAACAATAGACTGCAGCTTTGCAAACTAGAATAGAACCCAACAACTCACCGTTTTGTTTGGAGAAGTCGCCGCTACCCATTTTGGGGGTCCGTTGTCAGTTGCCGCCTGTGCTGCACGGCGATCATCATCGACGTGGCGCCCAGGGAGTCCTTTGCACCCACAGCGGCCTGGCCACAGACCCATGCGATTTGGTGCCAAAGCGGAACACCGGCCTGGGCCCCCAGGACCCCAGGACCCCAGGACCCCAGGATCACTGATTCTTGTCACCCTCTGTGAAGTTCTTTTGGCTCGGAAGTTGAAAGCCATGATGGTACAAAGCGTTGCAGTAGTTACTACTTCAGCTGCAGAAGCACCAGCTTCCTGGCACAAGCCGTGAGGAATGTCAAAGTCTGACACCCGCAAGTTCTACAAACTTGATTGGACATTATTCAAGCTTCCGCAGAACCTTCCGCATCCTGGCTGCGGGCCCAGAGGTCCCTTCCGCGAACTTCCGCGGCACATTTGTTTCATTGTTTGCTTCCGCAAACCTTCCGCGGCGCATGTTCTACAAGATTTGCTTCCGCAACTATTGGTGCAAAAAGGAAGGTCATTTTAAGTAAGGAAGGAACATAGAGTTTCGCCGCAGCCTGTGTAAGCTTGGGCTCCATTGAGCTACCCGTGCTACGTGGGCACTCGCCTGCAAACAGGGGGCCGCCCTTCCGCGGAGCTTCCGCGAACGCGAACCTTCCACAAACCTTCCGCAAAATCCGCCGGCTGTTTTGGTCTTCTTGGCTTGCTGTTGGAAACTGCTCTTCTAGAAAGCGGTACGTTGCTTGTACGCAGCAACGCCTTTCTGCTTCTACTGCAATCGTTTCTCCGTGGTTTTCCACGCACGCCAACTGAAGCAGTTCATTTCATATCAGCCACAAAGCTTTTGCAAACCTTCCGCGAAAGAATCCCTTCCGCGAAGCCTTCCGCATGCGTCCGCGCGTGTGGCGTGGTGTATATTTTCAATAATCAAGTCAGTCTCCCTCTAAACTAGCTTGCGGCCAAAAAACCGCCGCTCATTTGGTCCCGTGAATCTGAAGCAGAAAGGAAACATTGGCCCAATTGGTCCTGTCTCAACCGCACTTGGAACGGACAGTTCTCTGGTGGCGCACTTTCTTGGAGGCCGAAGAAGCCCACGGGCGTTCAAACGAGATTTGACAAGATGCAAGTAAAAAAGGCGTGCCCCACACGCACACCCACACCCGCACCCGCACCCCACACCCACACACTATATTATGGCAAATCTCAGTAGCAACTATGTTCAACACGCAGGTTGATTCTTCTGCACCCGTCAGGCAAAGCCCTTGTGTTTAGCAAAGTTCCGAAGGCGCATCTGGCATCCGGCATCCTGCCTGAGAATCCAAGAGCAGCCTGGCCACGGGAACGTGGTCCCGCAGCACCGCCCACCTGAGAGAATTCGTCAACTTAGTCTGCAGGTCAACGCGCTCGCCTAAATCAATCCACGATCCTTTCGCAGATTCTAGCATCGAGGCGCATCAGTGGCGTCTGCTTGTTGTTGGCAAGAGCGTCCACCTTGGCCCATCTCTGGTAACATGCAGGACTAGACCAGACACCTTTAGATCTGTCTTACCCTTGGTACCCTTGGGCCGTACTGAAACACAATATCATTTTTTCCAGAGTAGAAAAGGCCGGCATAGATTCCTAGCTGGAAGACCGCCCTTTTTGGAAGTTTGCAGCTCTGAAACTGCCAAGTCTGAAACTGCCAAGTCTGAAACTGCCAAATCAATCTCTTTTAGTGTCAATGCTACAAACGAAAGCCCACGTCGCTTCACGAATGAAGCATTCACCAGCACTCTCAAAATGAGCCGAGCAAATGCTCCCTTTGTAGCACAAAAGAGCTACTTCACACCTTGCCGCTTACCTGGTAGTGTACTTGGTGTTGAACCGGGTCCCAGGCCTGCAAGCCCTTTCCAAGGCCGGCGAGGACAAAGTCCTAGGCGCGTTCTGGATCTCTCGATTTTCCTTCTCGGGGATGGTTCACCTCCAACAAAAAGGGAAGCACTCCTTCATCTTGCGCCTCTTGCCTCTCAACAGTACGTTGCCCCACGGACCCATTGACGCCAATGAACAATTGTCATTGTTCCCTCTTGGCCGACTGGGAAGAGAGTTGCTTTGTTTGAGCAGGTTCACTTTCTCGCCCGTATTGGCTATATGGATGTTCACGCCGATTCGGGCAGGTGGAAAGTCATTTTAGCTGAATGCAATGAGGCCTCTAGTGGCTGAATGACACAAGTCAAGTGAAGCCATGCATTGTGCTCAGGGAACAACTTCCTACCCCACTGGAGCTTGGCTCACACCTTGGCTGCGCAAACCCTTCCAAGTGCTCGTTTGACCAGCAAACAAAACTCCGTGCGCATGAGGCTTGTGGGCCATTGGGAGGCCACTTGATCTTTTCCTCTCATGTAACACTAAAAACACGCATGCCATGCTTGCCTGAGGTTGCTTCAGGCTGTGGCCTTGTTTCCCACCAGAGCGGCCCAGTGCAGGAGGCTGTGACCATCCTGGCCATCCACATGGAGATGCGAGATAAACAAGAATGCGTCTAAATCATGCTTCCCTGTCCTCTGGGTCTTAGATATCAATACATGCTGATTGTAAAAGGGCTGTTGTCATCGCCTCAACATATATGCATAGTGTTGACGCATGTTTTGCCATGTTTCATAGAGCGCTCATTTAGCAGTCAAAGTGTTGTGTAGCCCGCAGCCAAGTTTCTCTCAACAACCGCATGCCAGCTGTATCTACGAGCATTCGCAAGCCGCCAAAAAAATAAAATTCCTAACTGCATCTTCTGGCCTCATCGGTGCTTTGCCAAAGATCTGGATAAGCCTGCCAGGAAAATGCAGGCCTACGAGTCTGAAAGCCATGAATAGGCACTGATGAAAGGTCTATCAAGATGGGGCCAACAAGCTGCAAGGCAGCTGTGGAATTCTGCCAAAGGGAAACAGCAGCGAGCAAACAGTGGCTTGCGCTGAACCAAGCATCACTAGATATGAGTCCCAAGACAATATCATGATGCTGCCAAGTCAGAATCAAAAGTCAGAGACGGGGCAGCCCAGCCACATGTCTTGCCGCGTCGGTGTCTCAAAACAGCCACAAAGGAGTGTTGAATAATTAGTGCAGTATCATTGAATGGCCTCATGGTTGGTTTCTCCAGACAGTCTGGCCCCAGTGGCAGAGGCCACAAAGCGAAACATGCCAGGAACATGCCAATACCGCACCTCCAGCAACTTTAAAGCCACTGGAAAGTTCTGCTGCCTGGCACTGCGCGACTTTGGCTCAGGGTAGAGCCAGGTTTCCAAACGTGCATCGAACACCCCACATGACAGTTCCAACACCTTGCTATGCCGTCCCAAGAAGTCACAAGCCCGTCTCACCAGGTAGGTCCTTCACTGGCTGGCTGGCTGGCTGACTGGCAGGTTGGCTTGCCGAGGTTAGCTGGGGCTGCCCAGCTGGCTGTGCTTTTCTTTCTCCTTCTCTGACCCCAGCCGCTGCTGGCTCAAGAAAGCTGCCATGCAAAATGTGTTCTGCATGAGGAACCCAGGCCGTACAGCGCATGCCCGTCTCTTATGCGACCCAGCATGGCCCGCCAGAGCAAGTGTGTCTGCAACTGAATAGTGCGCACAAAATGATTGCGATGGAGCACTTAGGAAGCCTGACTCCAACTTCAGAACGCAAACGAGGCAAGTACCTTGGACGCAACTGGACTCCCAGCATGCCTTGCAACGCCATTTGCCAGGTCTGTTGCTACGTAGCGCAATAAATATTAATGACAGTTGCCCCCGTACAATCCGCCGGCTCTGCCAGCGTGTGTTGTGGATGCTCTTGTATGTAGTCTTGTTTGCGGCTTCTGCGTCGTCCTTTTGCGCGGTTGTTTACCTCGTCTGAGTTGACCTTGACTCAACGCAAACGTTTGCGTTTGCGTTTGAGGCTTCTGCAGGCAAACAACATTCTACAACATAGCGCAAAAACAAGAAACACCCACGCTTGCTTGCTTCTTTAACACAGCGCAAAAGCGCAAAAGTGACTACATACAGGCAAAGCTACAAGACGCTGGCATGTCTGCTTATGCGCGCAAGTGAGGGCCTACAAAGGGGTGCGTCAAGGCCAGGAAAAGGCCAGGAAGCGGTCGGGTTTCTGCCAAAACCCAAGCCGTGGAATGAGGCACAAACACAAACAACACGACGTCCAAGGACTGCTGCAAGACACGCACGGACACGCACGCGTCTGCTAGCTGCTGCGAGTGTTGCGCGCGCAAGTAAGTGGCTACGAAGGAGTGCATGGCTCTCCAGGCCAGGCAGCGGTCAGGTGCACTTGCAGATCATACCAAAACCTGCGCCAAACGACATTCTACCATACAGCACAAATAACACAAACGAGACTGCGCACAAGAACAACCACAGGACACGCATTTGCTTGCCGCTGCCAGTGTTGCGCACACAAGCAAGCCCCATGACGGGATGTCACACCTGGCTCAGTTAGGCTGCCCCCAGCCTCCCAGGCTGCAAGGCAGCCACCCCAAAAATTGACAGGAGCCGACGGCACACGCCAACGGCGGGAAAGTAAAATCAGGAACTTGCATCCACCTCGTCAGAGGGATGAGGGGGTTGGCCCAGAAATGTTCCTGGATAAGCGAGCACATTTTGTCACTTGATATGGAGGTTACATTTGTTGGGACCTGCGCCGGCACCTCAAGCATGTCCAAGCCCTTGCTTTGTCTCACATGCCTACGAAAGATTACGAAAGAAGCGGTGGCATTGGCATGTCTTTTAGGCAAAAAGAAGGCAAATGCTATCTTGAGAACCAATCAGTCGCGGAGGCAGTAGGATCCGGCGCCGCGTCCTTTCTGAGCCCGGCCTAGCCAGCATGAAGATATCAGAGGACTTCGGCGCAAGCGTCGCCTGCCATCTCCAAAAGATTCCAACTCTCAGCGATGCCTCAAATTGACCTCCAGGATGCCTAGACGGAATAACGTGTGTATGCATACAGCTGTCTCTCCTCTCCCTTCCTGACGGCCTGCCTGCATGCCTGTCTGTCTGCCTTCCGTCTGTGCCTGTCTGCGTCTGTCTGTGTCTGTCCGTCTCTGTCCGTGCCTGTCTGTGTCTGTGTCACTCTCTGTCTGTTTGTCTGTCTGTCTCTATCTCTTTCTCTCTCTCTCTCTCGATCTCTAATCTAACCTAACCCAGCCTAATCCTTAGAATCGACGTATCCATCGATCTACCTACGTCCCTACCTACCAATCTTATCTCGTGTTATCTTAGCTGATCCAAACTTATCTTGTCTATCTAATCTAATCTAATCTAATCTAATCTAATCTAATCTAATCTAATCCCATCCATCCATCCAGCCAGCCAGCCCGCCATCCATCCAACAAATCCCAATCACGACACATCTTGGCACAGGCGATGGCAGCCATAGCTGCAGTGCTTGTCGGAAAGGAAGCTTTGATCAGCATGGACAAGCCAAAGCAAGGGCAACCACAACATCAGAGTCACTACAGGCAGTACCACAATTACCCGAAGACTTGGAAAGTCTTAACACCTTAGGGCGTATCAATCTCCGCGCAAGCAATTTCTTGAGATTATCTGCCATTACCTTACACTAGCTTGCATGACCTTGCATTAAAATACATTGCATTGCAGTACCTTGCCAACATGATCCGCCGACCCCCTCTCCGAAAAGGGGAAGCACACAAGAATGCTGGCTGACACGAAGGGTAGCCTCCGTGCGTACCTCACAGCCAATGTGCACAGCATAGCCTTCGGAAGTCTACCTTCCTCAAGGCTCAATTTGGGGCTCCAAGGGCATGTCTGCTGGTAAAGGCCTGACATGGGGTGGGCGGTTCTGTTCGCTATTCTGCTAAGTATTGCAAAATGCTTTGCAAATAATGCTATCTTCGCGGCTCGTTTTAAAGCCACACGGCACTTGACAAATGTCTGACGAGGTAATGCTGGGGGTGTTGACTGCTGCATCCCGATTTGTTCTATTGTTTGAGATTCAACTGTCACTTTAGTCCTTTCGCGCGGGGCTTGTGGGGCGCGCCTCGGTCGCAATCCTGCGCGCATCTAAGCAAAACGTGTGATGTGTGTGCGGATGGTTTGGCAGCAGTTTAGGGCGCTCCATATCACTGGCTGACGCGTTGGCAGAGGTTGATTTCGGGCTAAAATTTGGAGCAACCTAGAGCCACAATGTAGAATGTGTAATTGTTGTCTATCATCATTTGCAACAAATCCAACAGTGGTATCGCGGCCCTCTTCAGGCATTTGTGTAATGCTTAGCACTAAAGGCGGAAGGAGCACTGGGCGGCAGCCCTTAAATACAAACACAAAGATACACTGCATATCTATATATATATATACACGTGTTTATGTAGTATACATTGATGGAAGCCATGTTGGTACGGTTGTCACATGTGCTGAAGCCTGCCTCCTCGGCCTGCTCGAAGGCAGCAGCCGGGGCTTCACTTGCATCTGGCGATGGGACTCTGCAAGCTACTAAGTTGCGGGGTTGGCCTAAACTTCTCTCTTGGAGCTATAAACATATGTAAAACACAGTAACGAGCAAATCCGGAGGCAACGCAGGCTTGTGCTCGCAAAGGTTGCAAGGCAGTCCAAGGCAAGTACAAAACTGACATTAACTCACAGCAAGCGCCTGCGATTCGCTCCTGAGCTCCACATGTCAGCCGGTGGTTTGTGATTGCGGGATTCGCTCTTCGATTTCATGGGAAAATGCTTAGCACAGCAAGCGCTGCAGCAGGTTTGGAAAGTGTAGAAGCTTCGGACCCAAGCCCCTTCGTACCTTCTGTGGCTTTGTCTTCAGGCTCGGGGGCCTTTGGCTTCTCCTGCGGATCGGTCGGGTCTGCACCCCGGTTCCATGTTCCCCCTCAAGAAATTCCAAGTTAAACTCTGCGTTGAGTATATGCGGGTAGCCATGTCATGAAATCCCAACTTCCCAACTCCAGTCTAGGGAATCGGATTGCAAGCGCCGAGTTCCATAGCCGTTGGTTTTCAGACCTCTTGACAAAGGCGCCCTCCTCGACCTCCGTGTCCGCATCCCCCTCTCCCCCAAAAAGAAACGACTGAAAACGCCCTATGGGGGCGAAGAGAAGAGTGCTTCGTCCACGCTTGGCCGTGCAACCACTCCAGAAGCTCTACTGGTGCCCAATGGTGCCCACATCTGCCTGATTTGGTATGTGCCAAACCTAGCACATCTCAGCCAGGCACGTGACAAAGCACCCAAAGAAACTCATGCAACGGCGCCTCAGACTCGTCATCGTCCGGCTGGGAAGATGTCATTGACACCTTCACAATCTTTGGCGTCCGCAGGCTAGCCGCACTTTCGTTCCCTCAAACTCAATGCTTCGGTAACTATCATCAAACAAGAGCAAACTACTGTGTTCATGTGCCTCAATCGACCAGTGGCGAGGAGCTTACTGTGAAAGCTCCGCGTGTAAGGAACGCGCAAATCCCCAGTTTGAAAGAGGACCTGCCTCTCAGCTCTCGAAGACCGATCGAGGGGACCGCCAAGGCGAGCAGGGCTCAGTTGACACTGTGCCAAACGGGCCAAACACACAACATGCTTGAGCAAGCTCGAGCCGACAGGCAAATGGCATCAGTGGTGGCACTGCAAACATAAACCGGCTTTGGCTAAACTGCTAAACTGCTAAACTTCATGATGCTTCTCGCAGAAAACAAGGCCGCCTGGTCAACCTCTCAATCAAAAAGGTTAAAGCCAGTGCTGGGCCCTCTTGGCAACTCCTTTGCCACAGCCGAACCGTCGGTTTGCCACAAGCGGAACTACAACAATGAAGTCCTGTTTGCCGAGAAGCACCAACGTCTGAATCCATGCAAGTTGCGCTTCTGCATGGCACACAGGAAGCCGAAGGTGCATTGTACATTTGCATGTCCCGTGGTAAGCAAGTGGTTCTGCAACCTTCCCAGCCAAGTCATCAACGAATGTGTCAAAACCGCTCGCTTGGCGCAATGTCTGGCCAAGATTCGAATTCCATTTTCTCACATCGGCATGTCTTGCTCCTGCTGGGCGTGGCATCCAAATGCAGCTGCCTGGTGCGTTGAAGGCACTACCCAAATGGATACATTCTGCTGGGCAATGCCTGGCAGCAGCTGTCACGACTCCGAAGGCTTGGTTTGCCGCCCCTTGGCCTTTTGGAAAGGAGGTACCGCCCCTGGACGGGTTGGGTGGCTTGAAGAAACGAGCGGCAAAGCCCATAGCAGTGTCTTTTCGGGTAACGTCAACGATATGCCTCCGTTGAAACATGTAGCTGGTCTGTGAGCCATGCATAGCATAGCCATGCTCTGAATCCAATCTGCGCGAGACGCGAGATGCTCACCGGAGAAGCAGGGCTGTCTGCCTCAGGTTGAGAAAGAAACAAACAACGAGTGAGGCGGAGAGGCGGGTCGAACACAATCAACCAGCGGCGGGATAGTCATGCACAAGTCACGCATTGGAAAGCAGTCTTCAGTTTCAGCCTGTCACTCGGCATATTTTTAAGCCAAACTGGTGCTGACACGCCTTGAAAAAACAGAGCGGGCTTCGGCTTCAGACAATGATGTACCTCTCGTGAAGACCCACCAACTTCAACATGGGGTTCACTTTGCCAAA
Organism: Effrenium voratum; assembly: GCA_963377175.1. NCBI lineage: Eukaryota > Dinophyceae > Suessiales > Symbiodiniaceae > Effrenium > Effrenium voratum. The sequence goes on along the minus strand of CAUJNA010000924.1, from coordinate 1,124,199 downwards.
CAAATACCAGTTTCTGCAAAAAAAAACAAAAAAACATCTGCTCTCGCCCGACTATCTTCCCCGCACGCCCCCTGGCCCCCCAACTCCAATGCGCTGTGACGTCTCAGACCCAAAAATGGGTGGTTGTTTTTTGTTTTTTCCGCAGGCTTCGTTGATACGGGCCACACCCAACTTGGAAGTTGGGGGGCAAGTGGGTTTGGCACCTGTTGTCAAAATGGACTTGGCAAGAAGTTTCCTTTTTTTGCGCAGAATCTGGTATCCCTAGATGCAAATCGTTCCCGTAGCCTTTGACGTCTGTTCCAAAGCATACTTCCCAAGAATGCAATGATGCCTGGCAAAACGGCCAGAATCGGCTGTTGACATGCATCTGGCCCGGCTCCCCCAGATGAATCCCAGGCCCTTAACCTGCAAGACCGAGGCCAGCAACTCCTGCACAGGCTGGCCAAACCAAAAGGTCGGAAACGGACTTGTGTGCTGCTCTGTCCTGCAAGGTGCTCTTTTGAAGGGTCTGATTACAGCTAATTTGCCTTTGCTTTGATTCCATCCATTGGTTTGAGTCAGCCCTGACACCAATGACCGCCCAGCTTTTGGTGGCGTCTGTACGCAGCGTGGGTTCAACTCCAAAACTCCACCACTATTTGCCAAACATGAAGCAGAAAGAATATGTTGCAAGGTAGCGAACATAAATTTGAAGGGCTGGTCCTCGCTATCATCAAACAAACTATATGATGACGTGCGCTTGAGCGCATTGGTTGTTCAAAGCTCAGCAGAAGGCGTGGGACAAAACAACGGAAGGGGATGTGTGACCAAACCATGCAAACACGATGACAAACAAACAAACAAACAAACAAACAAACAAACAAGCAAGCCAACCCACCCAACCCAACCCAACCCAACCCAACCCAACCCAACCCAACCCAACCCAACCCAACCCAACCCAACCCAACCCAACCCAACCCAACCCAACCCAACCCAACCCAACCCAACCCAACCCAACCCAACCCAACCCAACTAACAACAGCAAGAACAGCAAGAACAGCAAGAACAGCAAGAACAGCAAGAACAGCAAGAACAGCAAGAACAGCAAGAACAGCAAGAACAGCAAGAACAGCAGCAAGAACAGCAAGAACAAGAATCGCAGAAGCAGAAGCAGCAGCAGCAGCAGCACAAGCAGCAGCAGCAGCAGCAGCACCAGCAGCAGCAGCAGCAGCAGCAGCAGCAGCAGCCCACCGCCACCACCCCGCAAACATTGCGACATAGCAAGTCTGCCCACTCCTGCATGAGGCCTCTGAACACGTACCTCCTAGGTCTTGGTCTCCTGGCACAGCTGAGCTTCCTTTTACCGCAGGTGCAAGACATGCGAAGCATGCGTAGTGAAATTGTGGCGCTGCATTCATACGAGGCTTATATTGTGCATAATATATCCTGCATCGCCAGCAAGGATGAGCTTGCTTCCCTTTGAACTGAAAGGCTGGCAAAAGCAAAACGACAAAGCCCCTCTACTGGCTTTGGCAGGTCTGTGATTCGAAAGATGAAAGAAGTAACAGTAACAGTAAGCCTGATTCTTTGAAGCATGACGACTGGAAAATCACGCTTCGCCCTATCAGTTGAATGCGACGGTGTCTTGAAGGATAAGCATCCCTCACTGAGTCTCTTTTTGTTGGAGAAGCACAGTTGACTTTGTACCTCGTGACGCGCACGCTCTCCCAGATACAACGCGCAAGCACTGTCAGACCTGGGCGACTACCTTGCCGCATATCCACCCAGCATTCGGCTGGCGGTTTGAGGCAAGACTAAATCGTGCCTTGAGCAAGTGCCGTTGACGCAAGGCACTCAAACAAAATGTTCACTCAAGTTTGGAAAACAGCTGCGCACTGTCTCTAAAAAGCAACTTGCTCGTAACCTTTTCAAGTTGCGCGAAGAAAATGCCTCCAGGCATGCCAATGGGAAAGAGCTGTCCACATTTAATCCACCCAGAATCACCGCACTTGCTCAGTGTATAGACATCATGCAGCGCTATGACCGCAATGTTGATCGTTGGCATGCATACATCGCACCACTTGACCCCACTTCGGGAGAACAAGGAACGCAGAATGCCAGGCACCCCTGTTTGGTATTGCAATGCTGCGAAGTTGAAAAACATCCGTTGCGATTCCTGCAGTACGCTTGCCTGGAGGCTGCTTGGCTGTGTAGCAACCTGGCAACCCTAATGGCTACCAATCCTCTCCAGCTTAGCTGGGAGCCAAAGCCGTCACGTTCAGCACGTCGGCCGTTGCCCGGCACCTGCCAGCAAAAGATTTGATAAATCCTCGCATCATGTCGTCCGCCGGTAGTTCCCCAAAGCAGAGATGTGCCACAAGCCGTTGCATGATCATAATGATGTCTGGCATCGCAGCTCTGTGCGTGTTTCGGCATGGTGCAGTTCGACAACGCAACGCACATTTAATACTGCCCGCTTACTCTAAATCCGCCAATTTGGATGGATCAGTGGCTTTTTCTCTTGTGAAATAGTGGATGCTGCGAACGCAACATCCAAATCACCTTCGAAGCCCATATTGCGCAACAGCAACCTTCAACGCAAACAAGGCTACTGGTAGGGGCAGCCTGAAGTCCTGGCTTTCCCCGGCTTTCTCGCGCTCTCTCAGATTGGTGGAAGCCCCGTATATTCACGCGCATACACACAAGCCACATCGGTGTATTGGATTTGCAGTGTTGTACGGACCGAGCTGACCTGACACAACCCCTTTTTCAATAGTGTCAATCCAACCCCTCCAAGCATTTTGCGGCGCTTCCAGTTCCCGCTATAGTCGGCAACCAGGGTTCCCTACTGCCAGGCTTCACATAGTGGTTTTTTCCTGGTCACCCACTATGGCAACTAGAAACACTCACTTTCCCAGCCAACTCCTTGCGCAACCGCCCAATAGATCGTTCAGATGAGGCACACTGGCGACAGGTTCTCTCTGATCTCCTGGCCCGGCGGAAGGCCGGGAGCAGGGGAGAGCTGTAGCGCAGCAGCATACCTTGGTAGGGTATGGGGGAAGGGAGAGGCCGAGCTAGGTGGAGAGAGCCAAATTTGAACCTCAAAGAAATCGTGAGACTCCCTCAACGTGTTCACTTTCAGGGACCCGGTGGAATGGTTGCAAGCTGGAAGCCCACCACGCACACGCACGCATGCACGCATGCACGCACACACGCCACTAATGCACGTGCACAAACACACTGACTCACATTTTCAAACAGTGTCGAACCTTATTCCTTCTCTCTATCAATTCACTGGGTTCGTTGGCGAGGGAAGCATTGCTTCTGCACAAGGACGCATCCAGCCACAGATGCCCGTCATGAAAACTGTTCTGGTCCATCGTTCTTTTCAACAAACCTTGTCAAGAAGACTCAATATGTCCATCTGGGCTTAGCGCCAGCAAGCATTGTTGAGCCTGAGGCAGCTTGCCCCATCTGGGAAAGCCTGCAGGGATCATACGGTCTACAGCTTGCATGCAGATTGTGGGGGTGCTCTGCAAACACAAGGAGGACAGATTACAAACGATCAACGCGGACACACAAAATACTTGGTGACCTTTCAAAGTTTCTGAAAGCCAGATTGTTGAATGCTGAAAAACGCACCAATCTCACGCTGCGCTCGTCTGCTATGGCGCGCATCAAACCCATTTTCATGCCAACAGTGCAGCGCACTGAAATTGGCCCTGCAAGCCTGTTGTGGGCACCACGCATCAGCTGCTCGTCAGTTCTTGATGCGTCCGAGTTGCGTGCCGAAGATCATGATGAAGATGCCATACCTAGAGCGAGTCCAACGATCGAGTGTGACCCAATGTGCGGAAAACTGCGCTTCCGCAATGTTCTACGCGAGCTAGACGCGCACGGCGGGAATTGTGTGCTTGTGCTTGCTGCAAGCATCGCGGCCACTCAACGTCACTGCGTGATCAAAATGCAAGTTGCGTAGTTGGGAGTGGGCAGGTTGTGAACGGGCTACGTAACAGAGCAAGAACCTGGCACCAGCGTCGCGCTATTATGTTTGTCATCACGCCCCCTCTTTTCAAACAGCACCTCGCATCAAGCAGCGAAACTTCCAGGCCTCAAGGCGGAGTGGTTTGGGGATGGTTCGATGAGTCGGGGCCAAGGTCCTGCAGACGCGTGCAAGGGACACTCAGTTTGCCAGCCCTAGAGCGGCTTGTCCATCACGGGCTTGGCTGAGACGATCTCATGTGAGTTCACAAGACCTGCAACCCCCAAACCCGCCAGTAGCACTCGACTCCGATCCCAGCAGCGATGAGGTCTTCGGCACACTCACTAGTATACACTGGCCTGCTCCAAGAGGTAGACGCACTTGAGACGACGCCAAATTCACAACTAAAAAAGAAAACCAAGCCACAACCAAAACATTGAGACAAGCGCCAATAAAACAAAACGGATCATGTCTAAATAAGGATTGGGACCCGCGATGGCATCCCCAATGGCGTGTCCAAATAAGGATTGGGACCCCCGATGGCATCCCCAATGGCATGTCCAAATAAGGTTGGGACCCCCGATGGCATCCCCAATGGCATGTGTAAATAAGGATTGGGAGCCCCGATGGCATCCCCAATGGCATGTGTAAATAAGGATTGCGACCCCCGATGGCATCCCCAATGGCATGTGTAAATAAGGATTGGAGTTAGTCGCCCCTAGCCTCTTTTTTTGTTGTGGATTTTGTGTATTTAAGTGTGGTTTCTTTGTCTTCTCTTGTGGAGAGGCAGCTTTCTTGACGCACTTGGCCTCCTTCTCGCTCAGAAGGCCGCCCGCCTTCTTGCCGCTGTCAGAGCTCAGCACCTCCGCGGCGTGGCTCCCGTCTGTCACCGACAGCGTCGCCTCATTACCTAGCTGGCGGCTCATCACACTGCTCTCCACCGGCCATGTAGAGCTCGCGGCCGCCCTCTCTAGGGCGAGTCTCCTGCGAGCTTCCTTCTTGGCGACCTGAAGGCGCAGGTCCTGGCAGCCTCGGTGAGGCGCAGGCCCAATGGCCTCCTGCTTCAGGTTCTCCTCGCTTCATGATGGCCAGCACCGTCCTCCCAGTTCTGAGGATCCCCACCGCAACCCGGAAGCGCGCCCTTCGCATGCTACGTGGGCAAGACCGTGGTCGGCTTCCCCGCTTGAAACCGCTGTCAAGCGCCATGAGGCTCGTGTTGCTCCTGGTCGTTGGCGGTCGCGATCTGCGTGTGCTCGATGAGCTCTGCTACCAGCTAGTTTGGCAATGGCTCGATGATTCGGGGCCGAACCCAGGGCATGTGGCTACTGGTTTGGCCTTTGACTCAAGGGCGCCCGCGGATGCATGTGCGATGTACACTCAGTTTCACAAATGGTTTTCTGCACCCTGAACGAGCCAAGATCTAAAATCCACTTCTGAACGACATGCCAAGAACAACACTTAACATACCCATGTTCCAGAATCTTGAAGAGTGACGTCGTGCATGTCAGTGTCTTGGGCAACGGTCCAAGCTGCAATCTCGTAAACACGTTGTGTGATGGGAGCTGATAAATTCACCTCATTGAGGTTTGGGGAGTGTTGTGGCAGTGCAGCAGGCAACACCTGAGCATGGGTGGTGTGGCAACCCTGAGTCATTCACATCATGACGTCCACATCCAAGTGACACCAGCACCAGAGCATGGCAAATCTTCCGCAGTCTGCTAACCTGCGAGCAGGGCATAAGCCACTGTGATTATCTCCAACCTGTCAAACCATCTAGAATCAAATCCTTCCGGGAAACCGCTGGAGCCCTGCAATGTCATTGAGGGCCTTACGACTGCAGAATGCGCAGGCAAGAACACGTCGAACCAGCCCTCCGGCCTTTTTCACTTTGAAGTAATGAAAGGCCACGATCGGGAAGATCTAGGTTAAGCGGCCGAAGACTCTGGAACGTCATTGGGCTCCTACAAGAGCCTGCGCTTTCAAAGGGGGTATGTCTCAAACAGGCATTACTAGGGGGTGTTGCTTGCCAATCGAAGGTTTGGCAGGCTGATTCCGCGGGAGATGAAATACATCGTACGGCTTTAGCCAGTTCGTTGTTCAAACATGCTGGTTCCCTTGCAACTTAGCACAAACAGAGGCTTAAGCATTTCCCTCCTCTCTAGCCTCAAACTCTGTCGCTGCGCTGACGGCCTAATGGCGAGAGCTTGTCCGTTGTGTGCCATCTGTGCACCTGGCTGCCCCTTGTGGCACATCGCTCCCCAATGCAAGCCGAGGCTCGATGTTGTTGCAAACGCCTCACGTCAAGCCAGCGAACTTGATGAAGACATGTCAAGCAAGCAGCCGTGGCACACAGCGAGTCTTGTGTTCGCAGCCACGGCACAGAAAAGAGCAGCCACCAGAGCACTCATCGCTACCTGAAGATGTCGACTTACAATTTCTGGCGCCATCAGGCATGATTACTTTGCCAGCTTTGACCAGTCACGTAGATTAGATGCTTGAACATTGGCTTGGCAATCTGCCCAACTGAAACACACTTCCTGGCTATGAGGCAAGACTCGCAATATGTTTAGTTCTGCGCATTCTCACCTGTTTGCCTTCTCTGGTTGGAGGGAGTCCTTTGCAGGGTTGGCCATTTACACGGGGTTGGCCATCAACATCCTTGAAAGGGCGTTCCCCATTACAAGATCATAGCCATGGCGAGATGCAAAGGACTCGATGCCGACGGCAACTAACAGTCTCAGCGCCACGACGACTCCACGCATGACCTGCAGAGATTGTGAGAAGCAGTTGCACAATGCAAACTGGATCCGCAAACGTTTTGGTGAATAGACTCTTGCAGCAGCCTGTAACAAGTTTTCCGGCAGCCATGCGTCAGTATGGCTTCCAGCGGCCCACCCCTACACTACCAACCCTTTTACAGTTGGTATCTGGCACTCTCGAAACCACCGTGTTCCTTGCCTCCCCAGTTTATAAACACCGCGTGCCTTGCCTTTGACGCCCATGCAGGGCCACGCCGGAAGAGGCCTTGCCAGCGATACGCAGAAAACTAAAGTCGACTGCTCCAAAATGATCCAACTAGATGGGCAAAACGGCCTTGTGAGCGGCACTTGTTCTATGGGGACACGCCTTTGCTGGTTTGCTGGGGCTACCAATATCATGAGCCCAATGTTCAGAGTTGAGCCAGACAACAAATCGTGGGTGGTCTTCCTCGTTAGCCTGAGGAAAAGTCGTGACTGGCTCAGGCCCGAGTTTTAAGGCAGTCAATCAAAGTACTGTGCCGGCAGTTCCTGGCTCTTCCAACAAGCCTTTTCTCCAAACATGGAATCACAGTGGCAGGTTGTCGTGTGAGCGCTCCCCTACCAAAGCGAGACTGAGATGTAGCAGAACCCTTTGATTCTGCAAGCTACTGAAGCTGGTCCAACATCGTCCTCAGTGACTACCCGGTACACGACATATCCCAGCCAAAAGTCTCAACCAAAACACGGCAGCTGGTTGCAGGGGCAAGTTGTCGAACTCCATGAATGACCAGAACCAGAATGGAACCATGTGCACTGACCCAGTGGTTAATCACACTGAAACCGATAGCGGATGATTCTCGGAGGTTCAACCATACTGTGTTGCACATGGCAAACCCAGCTACTGCTCCCTACCGTGGCGTTGTGCGCCCTCTTTTCCCATAATTGAGTCAACGGAAATTTCCAGATGCGCCTGGGAACGATGCTTCGATGGCCAGCCTGAGAGCTTACGCGACATATATCCATAACAAATCGCTTGGCATCAACGAGAGCAATTCAAACAGCTCGTCTCTGACACAAAGGAGCCTAAGGAGCCAGGCTATGGACATGGAGATCATTTGGATCAATGCAAACCGAGGACGGGACACAGTGCAAGGAATGTAAATGGCTTCAGTCATCAGCAAGTTGATGGTCCTCAGATCGAATCGCTCGTCCCAACTCACAATGCGCTTGACGGTTTGAGCGGTTCGCCAGACTGATTGGGGCACAACGGGGGCGTGGCTTTTTAAGAACACCCTTCTGAGGGCCAAGAGCAGCCAAAAGGAAACCACCATTTTCGGAGCGGAGGACGGGGAGCCCCCACAGTCCTTTCAGCCAAACCATTGCAGCAAAGCAGCACGATCAGATCCAAACAAGCGCCGGCAACCTTGCAGAGCAGTGAGGGGCACAAGTCAGCCTTTCTCAGTTCCCTTGACAAAGGCACCCAAAGGCACCTGAAATTTAGTGCCAGAGTCTGTCGCCTCACTACAATTAGATGCAGCAATCCTGTCTTCACAATAGAAAAGGTCCCGCGTAAAATACCTATCTACCCAAACCCTGCAAATGAACTGGGAGCACCTACCAGCTCTGCCAGCAGGGACCTACCTGCATGTAGCTTGCCTTACGTCACTATCCTCTGCCTCGCCTTTCCGACCTCAGCTTGCCTTCCTTTTTGCGAGCTTTCTGTCTGTCGCCTGCTTGGGCAGCCCTCACACCCGAACAAACTGTGAACAAGCATCGAGAACATGAATAAACTGAATAACCTGCAACTATGCACAGTAGTGTCTCCAGCCAGAGTTCTTTCCGTGAAGCATTTTGGGATCATGCTGTCGTTTGAAAAAAGAGACAAACAATGTGATGAGTTCTGGTCTCCCAGTGTTTCACAAATCGAACATTGCTGCATCGCAGTCTGCGTGTTTCGATTGAGGGGAAGTTATTGCATGCATTTTAGAAGGAACAAGCACTTGCACAAGTGGAACTGGGATACTCCCCAAGCATAAACCAATCCATCCTGAAAAGGCTAAGGCATGAGATCTTGAAATCTCCAATCTTGGGCCCGGAGGACTTTTCCCCATGTTCAAACAGGAAAAAACAAAACAGGGACTCGGTTGACGGTTGCCTGGGCTGCATGCCAAGCCGCCGTGAGCTTGCCAGTCTCCCAGCTCCGATTCAGTGCCCACCAGCCGCTGGGCCGGTCGTCCCGCATGCCGTCCACTAAATTCTCGGGCACCTCCCGCTGAATGCTTTCTAGAAATTCTAGTGCTGTTTTGGTTGATCCCCATACACTCGAATCCGAATGCAAAGCGTTCATGTCAGGTCCATTGCCCTGGCCTCGTTGCCAAAGCCGAGATAGCCTGGAGGCACTTTCCCGAAACACTGAACACCCGGACAAACTCCGCGAGCCGTGCGGTTTTTAAAATGCTCATCGAAACCCCTTTCACTCCCAGAGCTGCAGCTTGCCCGTTTGACTGGCTGTAAGATGCCAAGGAACCCAGGAACATGATCGGCAGGAACAGGCACAAGGCCTCGGACTTCTGCTGCATTGCGATGGGGGAGTCACTGGCGAACATTGAGGGTAGGGGACGGCCATCGTTGACCTTGTTTGGGCTCAACCATTTCGCCCGTGAAACTCTTAAGCTGCGCAAAGCAAACAAAACTGAGGGTTTATCAGGCAACTTCAGTCGACTGTCCAGTGACTGAATATTTGCTACGGCGCCTATGTTGTCGAGTGGGCCGGCCCAAGAGGGCTGCCTCAAGCGCCTTGCTGTCTGCGAGGTTTTTGGGCCTCCATTCTGATGGCACTCGAGACCTAGTGCAGGCGGGTGGCCAGGATGTATGCCTGAGTCAAGGCGGTACCACACCTCACCCCAAAGCTACTTGAGGCACTGTGCTGTGGAACATGGCGCTATCTTCCTGTTCGAACTAGGTGATACTCAAAACCTGGAGTTTAAGGGTCTTCCCAGAACCCAAAAGCGGCCGCATTTGTTGTTAGTTGCGACTGTCCGTTGCCGGCATTCACTTCCCTGGGTTTGCGTCGGGCCTCGCGTTGCACGTTTGAACCACATCAGCTCCACATGCCCTACGAGTGTGAGTTCCAATCCTCCGGATCCGATTCACACCAGGCCACTATCCCGAGCGCAACTTGCTACCGTGTCGCGTGATACTAACTCTGTCATTCTGGTATGCGAGGCTTAGAAAGGCCACATGGTGAAACTGATTATCTTACTCAAGCCATAAGTTGCTGACACAGCAATTCAGTGCAGTCCACATGTGTCTAAGTGCGCAAAAGAGGAGCACTGCGCAAACAAACATGAACACGTTGGCAAAGAAATGTGCGCCGTGCGCTCGCGAAAACACAAGCCAGCGAAAGCAAGGCCGAAAGGCAAGACAGTTCCAAGGGCTCCGGAGACGGCTTACCAGGCAGGCCGCCCAACTGATATCAAGCCGAGGCGCGAAGATGGCCGCTGGAGCAGTCCTCAGCGAAACGAAAAAAATGGGCATGTGGAGATGCATTACGAGCCTTGCATATCATCAGCTCATTCAACTAAACAATTCCACTCTGTGTGTGCTCTGGTTTACTGCTGTTCCACCGTGCCAACGCCGGCAAGCATAGCCAACAACTAGTGAGCAAGTTGCCAAGGAAAGTGGAAAGAGTCCGCGCGCTGCATGCATTGTGAACAGGGCAAACATGGGTGATAAATGCCTTATTTTTGTCGTCGATCCTCCTGTTCCCTATTGCCGCACCGGTATTTGGTCTTTGTCCCGTATTTATTGAATGGCCCACACAAAAGCCAAGCAAATTCAGCATTGACTCCACTTTGGTTGGGTGTCCTTAGCGGACTGCGCTACCGGCCCCGCAGCACTTAGGGCTGTGCCTCTGAGCACCAACCCAGCCGAGGGTTACATGTTTCTTGAATGGAACAGGAAAAGGGACCTACTCTGCAAAATGCAAGTACACTCCATCATTAACCCTAAACCCTAAGCCCTTAAGAATCCCTCAACCATGGGTGGAGGGCGGTCGTCTGTCGCTGAACTCCAGGGCTTGAGAGGGCTGCGTCGTTGTACTTCAGCGCAAATGGCGACTTGGATGATCCCTATCTGAAGAACATTGGATGCATGTGAAAGGGGTTCGACTTGCCATTTGAACGCTGCTGAAGCTCTTCTTTGGATTCTTCATCTGATTGCGCAGAGTCGGCACTGTGACGATCACCGCAAAGTTGTAGAAGCCTTGCAGGCACGTTAAAATCAGAAACTTCGCAATCTACTAATATGCTCTGCCGCGCAATACAAGGCAAATGCGACCAGCAAGCGGAAGCAATTCCGTAAGGCTCTCATCGCGAAAAGTGGGCCAAGCTCTCATTCCTTTGGGCCTGGCATCAGCATACTATATGCCCCATGGTCAAAACTCAGTGTAGGCGTCATTTATGATCCTTCTAAGGGTGTCTAAATGCCCTCTAAAGGAGCTCGTGACAGTCCCTAACCGCAAAAACAGGTTTTCATCCATGACACATCTTGGCCCACCGATGTCGCAAACAAAACCATCACATTGGAAGCTCTGCCAGTTCTACGAAGTTGAGCTCCTTGACCGATGAGGACCATCCGAAAACGGACCCAAGAGCTCCCTGTTCGCCCATGCACTTGACTGCGGGAACTGTCAACCTTAAATTCGACACTGCGCGCAAGTTCTGAGGCCAAAGCCATAAGATCCCACTTTGGCAAGCTCCAACACCATTGCCACCTTACCGCTAGGGGATCCCCCCAGCGCACACGCAGCGCATGCGCAGTGCGCCGAGCATAAACGTGGGGTCAAGGACGGTGCTTTGCCTGCAAACAAAAAACAAACCCTCGTTGATAGTTGTTGGCTTGCCTCTTCTGAAACAAAAGTATTGCGCCAACTCGGTGAACAAACAACAACATCAAAGACCTCTCCCCCTTAACCCGGCCCACACGTCGTACATGGAGTTGCACCTGTGTGAAACAGTGAATGAAACAGAGGGTGGTCGGATGAGTACTCTCAACTTTAGACTAAGGTGAGCTCGCGCTAGCTTGCCCTCAATCCGCGGGTTTTGAGACCCGAGCTAGCCTTTGTATCAAAACGTATGCTACACAGAAAGCAACTCACCTGCTCTTGGGACATAGTTTTGCAGGCGATTTTGTGGGACATCAGTGCCTCGAACCAGTGCTGACCTGGCAAGTCACTGAGAAGAACTCGGAAGGGGCGGGCAATAGCTTGTGGCTGCCCCTGCGTCACAAATGTCTGTCCCCGGCTGAACACATCTATCAACCTTTGCTTGTACTTCATGAAAGCTCGCAAGGGAATCCAAATATCCTGTCTCTATATTCCTGTGCGTGAATACCTGCGTACGTGTGTGTGTGTGTGTTGGTGTGTTTGTGTGTTTGTGTGTTTGTGTGTTTGTGTGTTTGTGTGTTTGTGTGTTTGTGTGTGTGTGTGTGTGTGTGTGTGGGTGCGCGTGTGCGTGTGCGTGTGCGTGTGCGTGTGCGTGTGCGTGTGCGTGTGCGTGTGCGTGTGCGTGTGCGTGTGCGTGTGCGTGTGCGTGTGCGTGTGCGTGTGCGTGTGCGTGTGCGTGTGCGTGTGCGTGTGCGTGTGCGTGTGCGTGTGCGTGTGCGTGTGCGTGTGCGTGTGCGTGTGCGTGTGCGTGTGCGTGTGCGTGTGCGTGTGCGTGTGCGTGCGTGTGCGTGTGCGTGTGCGTGTGCGTGTGCGTGTGCGTGTGCGTGTGCGTGTGCGTGTGCGTGTGCGTGTGCGTGTGCGTGTGCGTGTGCGTGTGCGTGTGCGTGTGCGTGTGCGTGTGCGTGTGCGTGTGCGTGTGCGTGTGCGTGTGCGTGTGCGTGTGCGTGTGCGTGTGCGTGTGCGTGTGCGTGTGCGTGTGCGTGTGCGTGTGCGTGTGCGTGTGCGTGTGCGTGTGCGTGTGCGTGTGCGTGTGCGTGTGCGTGTGCGTGTGCGTGTGCGTGTGCGTGTGTGTGTGTGTGTGTGTGTGTGTGTGTGTGTGTGTGTGTGTGTGTGTGTGTGTGTGTGTGTGTGTGTGTGTGTGTGTGTGTGTGTGTGCGTGTGCAGTCTATGCCATATATGTATAACAATAACAACAATAATAACAATAACAATAATGGAAAATAATAAATTAATAAATTAATAAATAAGTCAATAAATAAATGAATGAATTAACACATAAATAAACAAATACATATGTAATAACCAAATATAGAAATAAATACATGAATACACAAATAATAGCAATAATACAAATAATAATAATGATAGCACATATACAAATGATAATAATGATAATAATAAGACCAATACTAATAATGATAATAATAATAATGATGATAAAAATACAAATTATTAATAATAATAATACTAATAATAATACTAATAATAATAAGAATAATAATAATAGCAATAATAATATTACCAACAATAAAAAAGATAATAATGATAATAATGATAATACTAATAGCAAATCTACTGATAATAATGACAATAGTAATCATAATAATAATAATAATAATAATAATAATGACAAGCATCATAATATAAACAACACTTTAATAATATACATTATATGTAAACTATATTAGTGCATACACATTGTGCACACATGTGCCTAGAGCCCACATGAAATGAGCACTACGTTGTAGCTGCAACAACTTTAAGAACACCTCCTTTAACTGGAATCGCTGCCAAGTTATGAACTCATCGGCTGCCATCATCCTGCGGAATCTCAATTAATTAGTCGTATCCGTGCACACTGCTTCTGCTGTGGCAAGCAGGTGTCTAGACGGTCTTCACTGCCCCATATGGCCCCCGGTCTCCTGCAAACCTCAGGCATGGCGGTGGAGGCTGCCACCGACATGCCCACTCCCATCCAGGCCAGGATGATCTAGGCTGGCTGGCAAGTGGACTCGTGGGAACTGTCAGGCAGATTGCTGTCAACGAGCTGAACACATGCAAGGAAAGCTGGCCCTAGTTGGCGGTCGGAAAGGCAGTGCGGGTTGGTTGTGGGTTCTTGGTGTCATTTCAAGAATGGTCGCCAAGTACAACATTCTGGGACCCCACAGCTCCCGGTATCGACAAAGCACCGATGCAAACTGAAAGCTGGGCTGAGGGTCGAACCGTCAGAATGCATACAATGGGGCCCAGGAATGCCGCCCGCTTCATGAGGATGCCTGGCCGCTGATGTCTTGCCAATTGTGCGAGTGATTGCAAAAAAAAACAATCCTTTGGATAACAACCAGCGACAAGATTTCAGAGGGCCGTTTAGCTCGAGTTTCCAGCTCTGCATTCCATTAATGGCACGGGGCCTTGGGGAAAGATTGGAAAATCAGACCTGCAAGTCCGCCGCAAAACTATACTTCAAGGAATACCGTAGCTGTTGTGCGCGAACGTCTCAGCCCCACTGTTGTGGTTGAGCAGGCAGGCTGAGCTGCCAGTGCAAAAGTGCGTCCCTGCCTGGGTTGCCGAAGACATAAGCCAGGCCAATCGGAGTCAAGAACACCGCCCACCACTTGTGGCCACACGCATTGCACCCGAACCTCAGGATGGCAGCTGAGCTGCTTGGCAATGTGGCCATTCTATCTCAAGTACAGTAGGGCACCGATTCATAGATTTGAATGAACATCGGAAATCGACAAATTTCAGTGCTCACAGTTCCCAGCAGTCTTTTGTGAGTAAACTCGAAGGCTGTCAATCTCTGCCGCTTGGATACTGAGCCTGGAAGCCGTGAAGCAACATCTCCCGCCCTCCGTCCAGTGACCCAGGGCTCCACGCCAAGACCAATGGACAGGCAACAAAAAGTTGAAGTTCTGTGCCTCCAGCACCAATGTGGTGCACATCCTCATCCATGGGCCGAGAAAAAAAATAAACGCCCTGAAAGCAATGCAGTCGTTTCTCTTTCGGCGTTTGTGTGATCTCGAACTGACCATAGCATAGTGACCCAAGGGATTGTCATTGTCTGCCATCTGAAGACTCACGCTTCTTGTTTGTCTGTTTCTGGTTCTTCTTATTTGTCTTCTTCTTCTTCGTCTTCTTCGTAGTCTTCTTCCACAAGTTCCGGTCGAAGCAGACTTGCCCCAGCCAAAGTCAGAGCAGGTTGCCAGGGTGTGGACTTGGCCGCCATCCTCTAAGGCAAGGACAAAGGCCGGGCAGCAGTGCAACAAGGGATTTGCATACGAGCTTGCTTCTGGGGACCCTTTGGTGGACATCACATGATCTGAGTCTCATGTGCACCAACCTTTGAGTGTCCCCAGTCAAGTTCATACCAGGTTGTGAAGGTAGAGCAATAATCAAGGTGTCTAGACGTGCACAGGGAAATGAGTGGAGTGTACTGTCGTCCAAACGGACGAATGGGTCCAACCCAAGCACTTGCAGCCGCGCAGCATACCCAGCAATGCCAGCCTTGCCACGGGCAGCTTGACTTGAAAAACCACAGAAAACAAGCTTGTGGAATCTGACGCTCTCTCAAAGCATGAGGATATGGTCTCCGCATCAGGATGGCTGGCTTTGCCCTCCGGCCAGGTTGCCAGCAACCCCCAGTCTTGGGTCAAATCTTCACAAATCTGAGGCGAGGCACATGCTGGTCGCCGAGGAAATGCGCTTCCCCCAAATACCGAGAGCGCCCCTGACAAAATCAGGGTACCTCAGCGCAGGCTTTGTCGGACAGGGCACTTTAAGTGAAAGTTGTGCAAGTGTCTTTCCTAGCTGTACAATAACAACCGTTTGCAGCACCTTCCAGGTTGCCTGCGTGCAGTTTCAGCGGCAAAGCCAAGAAATTATGTCGTTTCATGTTGCAGTACGCATCTGAGCAAAAGCAGTTCCTGTACTGGATGACGTTGTGAAAACCCTTCCGCAAAAAAAAAACACTAAACACTTCTTTTGGGGAGAAAGCGCGCCGACAAGAAACCTGCAAGACCGTGCTTTTGATTGCATTAATGTCAAATGGAGGACCTTCTCAAGCTGATGATGTCTTCCTCCACAATGCAGCAAACAGATCTGTCTCTGGCATGCCAAGCGTGGGCCATGTTGGTTCAAACCACTGCGCTTCCTCGAATCTGCCACGAAGGGTTCGTTTTCATGTAATCTTCTCCAGTCCTTGTTCTTTCTTTCATCAAGCTGATGTGGCGTGAATGAGGAGCAGCCTTCCAGGGGCTGTCCCAAATCTCCCACAGCGTCTCAATTTCGACCAGCCGCGCAAGCACCGTGATCCCCTTCTGGGCTTGCAGCTTGTCGATAGTTGCGGTCACCAACCTGGAAGCATTCATCTTGGGAACTTCGGATCACCTCCATTGAACTTCAAGCCGATCGAAAAGATTCCCTGTGTTTCTTGAAGTAATTAAGAATTGATTGGAGACGGGCTTGAAATTGAGCCACCCCCACCCCCCACCCCCCAGCCAAAAAAAGCGATGACATCTCATCCTTATCGCATTGGCATGCGATGTGTCAAGACCACCTCCCCGTAGCAAGCCTAGCATGAACCACAACAACCGACTCTCTCACGAAGACGATCCCTTGAAATGCGTGGTGTCGTTCTGCCATTTGCCCCAATATGCTGCTTGCGTTTAGCGGCATGCTTGCGAGACTTGCGCTGCCAACCTCCCGAGTTTTGCCACGCTTGAAAACAAACGAGGCGGACAGGCCCCAACAAAAAGTTACGCATCAACTCCAAGTCGCAAATGAATACACGGTGGCTCTGTTCCATCAATGTCTGGGGGTCAAGAAGCACTTTTTGGAGTTGCCAGTCCTGGTGTTCTCGCTGACAATGATGCAGCCAGCAACGACCTGGGAAAGAACGCACAAACCAGTCTGCAAGGTGTCAGCCCAACCCTGTGTTGTCTGGCAATCTAATTTTCCGTTGAAACTGGTCTCACAAATGCAGCCTTGGGCCAATGAATCCCTGAGCAGTGCGGTTTAGAGTGGGCTACATATTCCTCAAAGGATTTCGCTGGTATTATTGCCCAAAGGAGAGCCAAACATGCTGAGTGCTATGAATTGCAAACTTCGAAGCCGAGGCTGACATCTCCCCAACATATTTCGTGCGCGTGAGGTGCTTGAAGCCGTCTCCCTGCCTGGGGCCCCGCACACTGATGGGCGGCAGTATCCAGCCCAAGCGTGGCATCTGGGAGGCCAGGCCCAAAACGGTGGAGCCCACAATGGAGAGCACCTGGGTGTCAACACTGGGATTTGGACCCCAACGGCTTCCTTTTGGTTTGCCAAACTGAGGTTTCCATGCTGTGAGTGCCCGTGCTGCATTGGCTTCCCATAATATTATGAACAATGTTGGCTGCAAAACTTGCATCTTCATCATGCCAGCAGAGAAGCCGTCGGCACTCCTCAATTGAATCATTCTCAACCAATAACAAGTTGGAAAATGGCACTTGCCCAACAAAGCCAGTCTGATCATTGAAGTAGTGTGAGCCTGTCTTGAGCGGCAATGTCTTCTTTACGGTATGACACGCGTCTGTTCGACCCGGCATTTGGTCTGTTCGACCCGGCATTGATCTGTCTGCAACCAAGCTTCGAAGTTGCTGATGAGGCCCTTGGCGCTCAACTTATGTTCTCTCCTGCCCTCACGATGCCCGCTGGACCTCAGATACCCGGTGTGCCGCAGAGTGGCGGGGGTACGTGAACGTGAGGCACGAGGATGGAGTTGTTGACAGGATTTCTGCACCACAAACTCCGGCATCCAGCTGGAAAGCTACATCAGGGTTCCATAAAGGGTACATCCAAAAAACGACCTGGCAAGGGCCCAAATTCTGCCAACATGGCAATAAAGGTTTACAGTATATAGGCCTTACCACAAGCTTCATGAAACCAGGCAGCAGAACCAGTCTATCTGGACATCGGAGCAAACCACCTACTAAATGGGCAAAGGGGCGTTTAGGCGTGCGCACCTGCTTTATGAGGAGGTCCCTCTGAAGTAGCAATTAAACGTGATTTGTTAATCGGCTCGCATGCAGTATCCTTGAAGGGAAATTGTGCATTGCATGCCAATTGAGAATTGCACTCGTGCTGCCTCAATGTAAACAGACCTTGCAATCTCCCACTTGAGCGTAGCTATGCTTCTGCGATAGAGTTTGTGGCTGGCGCGCGCATAGCGAGCCTAGCGAGCCTAGCGAGCCTAGCGAGCCCAGCAAGCCTAGCGAGCCTAGCGCTGTTTTTTTGCGTGACTACTCTCTGCACATAGCCTGTTAGCGTGCAGAACAATAGCGAGTTTATCTTGCAAGTCGTAGCCGCGGCTGATTACTGGGTTACAAGCTGTAGGCATGTTCGAGTAATGGCCATTTTCGGCGTGCGTGCTGCGCTCAAACAACTGTGTTGAGTTCTCAACAGCATGGTCACCGCAACACGACCCCTGGATCCCACATGCAGTGTCCAATCGAACGGACAGTCGCAGCCGAGAAACTCCTTGAAGCCTTCGCCCATCTCTTCCTCTATCTCGTGCTCATCATCAGCACCAAGGACGCCCCCCAGGATGCTGGCTTGGTAAGCCTCGCCTATCCTGAGTGTCACGCATCACCTTCACCTCACTGCGTTGCAGGGTGTATGATTGACCATCCTTGCATAGCACAAGTCATTCATGGTAGCTGAAAGAATCAGCAGTTTCATCCGGTCAAACATGAGCGACTGGCGCCTCAGCCCGAGGAAAACCATTTTGGCAGGCTGCTGTTCGGCATCCTCACGCAGAAGCTCCTGCACACAGCCGCATCGCAAGGCACCAAGATTTGTAAGGGGTCCAGTGGTTCTGGCAACACCTAGTGTCACCCCAGTGTTTCTTGTCAGATACGCTGACAAATTCGCCTAACGACATGCCAAAGCTCTCAACATCGCGCGCCTCCCATCCACCCTCCCAAAGACCAGCAAAGTCCAGGTCCCAGTCCACGTCGTCCACGTCTGGCGACGGCGTTACACTAAAAGTGACATGGAACCTGAGCATTCCTTTGGCCCATCCTACAGCCTTCCCCTGACCGTTGCAGGTCAGGCTCTCAACGCTGCCAGGTAGGGCTCTCTTTCTTTCTCTCTCTCTCTCTCGATTTCTCTCTGTCTCTCTCTGTCTCTCCCTCCCCTCCTCTGTCTCTCTGTAAGGACTCGGCCTGAACGTGCAGGTGAACTGGGCGGTGTTGAAGAAGCAGTGGCAGCATCTGCGCACCCGCAGAATGATCTAATCTAAAAGTGCAGTCAGCATGGCAACCCCGAAGGCCGAGGACCACTTGCTGCGTGCCTTCGTGCCGGAGAGCTGTCATACGTTCATCTTGAATCCCTAGGTTGTTGTCGGACATTTAGTAAGTCCCCCATGTCCCTTTCAAATGGACCAAACACTACTGGATATGTTGATTGAAGAGCAAAACATGGGTTTATGGACCTTTGCTTTGGCACTTGACCAATGGGCCCACACACTCTGCCACGTCATGCAGGATTGGGGGGGCATTGCCGGCGTCTCTGCCTGCATGCACCGCGCCCAGCACTTGTGGCGAGCTGCCATGCAGGGCCATGGCACAGACGGGCGGCAAAGAGTGCCGACTTCAGCGTGTGCTTTGGGTGCTCAAACCATTTCCCGCTGTGGCTTTCCCCAACGGCACGGGGAAACTCAGGAAAACTCGTCTGGGGTCCCGCGCAATGCGAGAGCTGCCGTTCTCTGAACACTAGGCCAATGTGAGTCTTCGAGGGGCCCAAGTGGGAGTCCTTTCAGGATCTGCCGCAGCTTTTGGGCCAGTGCCGCAGGTTAAGCATTCAGGCAGCCAAGCAGCTAATACGATGTTAGCCAAGTAAACACGAGCAACCCGCACAGCAACACTCTGTGCATCTAGTAGCGCCAAAGAAGTCCTGGCAATCAACCTAACTTGCCTAAGCTTAACACACATTGTCGTCGCTGATTCAAAAGCGGGAATGTTTGGACACAGGGCCAAAGCGAGTTGGCCAAAATCAAGAGCTAGTTCTGGCGCAATGCTTAACCTTGAGCACGAGCCCTGCTTATTATCAGCGACAGGCAATGGTCAGCGTCCATGATATTTAGTCACCCTGCAGGGAAGGCATTCAGGCGTTCAGGGTTGAGGACTCAAAAAGAAACACCAGACGGTTCACACGCGCTACCTGCAGAAAGCACTTCAAGCCTTGCCAGGTCGGAGATCGGCGCAACCTCACCGGACTCCTTGGAGGTCTTCAGGCTCTGCGCTTGTCTTTTGCCATCCAAAACTGGCAGCACCTGCGCCGCAAATCAGCAAAGTGAGGCTCAGCAACTCTTCCGGTCAAAGGGCAATGGAGGTCTTGCCCTCTCCACTGGTCACGTGGGATGAGAGCCACGCGACCCAGCAATCCACCAGACCGCGCCTGCAAAGGGATCAGCCTTCTTCTTTAGCAACGTGTGGTGATCCCTCTGAGCCGTTTGGCTGGAAGCGAGCCAAACATAGAAAACTGCCATGGTACACCTCAATCGTCCCTGGGTCGCACGGGCAGAAGCCAATGCAAGGCCCTCATCAGAATGCGAACTCATCTCCGTCAAAAGGCGCCAACTTCCGCTTCAAGCCGTTCGTTCATTGTAGATTTAGATGTGAAAACAGGGCAATTGCGCAACCTTCCCAGCCAAGCTAACAAAGCAAATGTCAAACTGCATGCTTGCCTCAATGCACTCTTGCTTCCAAATGCCGCTGACTACTGCACTGCAGCCACTACCCAAATGGATACATTCTGCAACGCAAAGCCTGGAAGCCAAAAGCCAACTGTCGCAGCGACTCCGAAAGCTTGATTTGCCGCGGTGGACAAGCATGGCTCTTGTTGGCCACACATGCAAGATGCTCCTGCTTGCTGGCTCCTGAAACCAGGCAGTAGAAGCAGTTCCCTTTGCCTTTTGGAAAGGGAGTGCTGTTCATGCACATTGGAAGGGTTGCTTGGCTTGAACAAACGAGCAGAAAAGCCTGGCGCAACCCTTCGCCCTGGTATGTTTGCTAGGGATAAACCGCTCCATGGCCATGTTCCCTCCATTGTTGGGGCGTAACGTCAACGCTATGCCTCCGCTGAACCATGCAGCTGCTGCAGTCCTTGCACAGCAAATTTGGCAAAGAAATGAAACAGCTACTCCATATTAATACAAGTAAGGTCCGGCAGAGCCGGGGGGCGGAAGTTTCAAAGCAGTGAACAACTATAGTTTGGAGAACTGTCCTTGGCCCCTTGCTTCTCTCTCTCTCTCTCTCTTTTTCTCTCTTTCTCTCTTTCTCTCTTTCTCTCTTTCTCTTTCTCTTTCTGTTTCTCTGTCTCTTTCTCTCTCTTTCTATCTATCTCTCTAGCTATCTCTATATCTGTTTATTGATCTATCTATCTACCCATCTTTCTCTGCACTTAAAAGTTGCGATGTTCAATCCCCGAAAGTTGACTTCGCGTACTACTTTCGTACTTAAAAGTTGCGATTTTCGAGCCCCAGCTGCGAAACTGGACTTCACGTACTACTTTCGTAATTAAAAGTTGCGATTTTCGAGCCCCAGCTACGAAAGTGGACTTCGCGTACTACTTTCGTACTAAAAAGTCGCGATTTTCGAGCCCCAGCTGCGAAAGTGGACTTTGCGTACTACTTTCGTACTTAAAAGTTGCGATTTTCAAGCCCCGGCTGCACTACTTTCGTACTTAAAAGTTGCGATTTTCAAGCCCCAGCTGCGAAAGTTGACTTCGCGTACTACTTTCGTACTTAAAAGTTGCGATTTATCTATAGATCTACCTATCTATCTACCTCTCTATCTCCTATCTATCTATCTACCTCTCTATTTATTTATCTCTCTATCTCTTTATCTATCTAGCTAGTTATTTGTCTATCTATCTACAAATCTATCTATCTCTGTCTATCTCTGTTTCTCTATCTCTTTCTATCTATTTCTCTAGCTATCTCTATATCTGTTTATTGATCTATCTATCTACCCATCTTTCTCTGCACTTAAAAGTTGCGATGTTCAATCCCCGAAAGTTGACTTCGCGTACTACTTTCGTACTTAAAAGTTGCGATTTTCGAGCCCCAGCTGCGAAACTGGACTTCACGTACTACTTTCGTAGTTAAAAGTTGCGATTTTCGAGCCCCAGCTACGAAAGTGGACTTCGCGTACTACTTTCGTACTAAAAAGTCGCGATTTTCGAGCCCCAGCTTTGCGAAAGTTGCGACTTTGCGTACTACTTTCGTACTTAAAAGTTGCGATTTTCAAGCCCCAGCTGCGAAAGTTGACTTCGCGTACTACTTTCGTACTTAAAAGTTGCGATTTATCTATAGATCTACCTATCTATCTACCTCTCTATCTCCTATCTATCTATCTACCTCTCTATTTATTTATCTCTCTATCTCTTTATCTATCTAGCTAGTTATTTGTCTATCTATCTACAAATCTATCTATCTCTGTCTATCTCTGTTTCTCTATCTCTTTCTATCTATTTCTCTAGCTATCTCTATATCTGTTTATTGATCTATCTATCTACCCATCTTTCTCTGCACTTAAAAGTTGCGATGTTCAATCCCCGAAAGTTGACTTCGCGTACTACTTTCGTACTTAAAAGTTGCGATTTTCGAGCCCCAGCTGCGAAACTGGACTTCACGTACTACTTTCGTAGTTAAAAGTTGCGATTTTCGAGATCGAGCTAGGAAAGTGGACTTCGCGTACTACTTTCGTACTAAAAAGTCGCGATTTTCGAGCCCCAGCTGCGAAAGTGGACTTTGCGTACTACTTTCGTACTTAAAAGTTGCGATTTTCAAGCCCCGGCTGCGAAAGTGGACTTTGCGCACTACTTTCGTACTTAAAAGTTGCGATTTTCAAGCCCCAGCTGCGAAAGTTGACTTCGCGTACTACTTTCGTACTTAAAAGTTGCGATTTTCGAGCCCCGGCTGCGAAAGTTGACCTTGCAAAAATGCTGCGCCTGCCACCAAATCTGTGCTTGACCTTGCTAAAGTGCTGCGCCTGCCACAAAATCTGTACTTGACCTTGCGAAAGTGCTGCGCGTGCCACGAATTTTGCACTTGACCTTGCGAAAGTGCTGCACCTGCCACAAATTCTGTACTTGACCTTGCGAAAGTGATGCGCCTGCCACGAATTTTGTACTTGACCTTGCGAAAGTGCTGCGCCTGCCACGAAATCTATACTTGACCTTGCGAAAGTGCTGCGCCTGCCACGCAATTCAAACCTTGCGAAACCTTCGCGCGGCCGTGCCAATGGGCCCGTCTCCGAGACCGTTCCGAACCCGTTCCGAGACCGTTCCGAGACCGCCTCCGTACAGGCGTCGCAGCCGAGGTGGTTTGCGCACTGTCCGGAAGCCCAATTCACGCACAGCGCCAACGTTTTCTGCATCTTGCCATCCCCCAGCTCGCAGAGAGTGCTTGCGAAAGTGCTGCGCCTGCCACGAAATATACTTGACCTTGCGAAAGTGCTGCGCCTGCCACGAAATCTACACTTGACCTTGCGAAAGTGCTGCGCCTGCCACGCAATTCAAACCTTGCGAAACCTTCGCGCGGCCGTGCCAATGGTCCCGTCTCCGAGACCGTTCCGAACCCGTTCCGCACCCGCCTCCGTACAGGCGTCGCAGCCGAGGTGGTTTGCGCACTGTCCGGAAGCCCAATTCACGCACAGCGCCAACGTTTTCTGCATCTTGCCATCCCCCAGCTCGCAGAGAGTGCTTGCGAAAGTGCTGCGCCTGCCACGAAATCTATACTTGACCTTGCGAAAGTGCTGCGCCTGTCACGAAATCTACACTTGACCTTGCGAAAGTGCTGCGCCTGCCACGCAAACCTTGCAAAACCCGTTCCGAGACCGTTCCGATCCGTACAGGCGTCGCAGCCGAGGTGGTTTGCGCACTGTCCGGAAGCCCAATTCACGCACAGCGCCAACGTTTTCTGCATCTTGCCATCCCCCAGCTCGCAGAGAGTGCTTGCGAAAGTGCTGCGCCTGCCACGAAATCGATACTTGAGAAAGCTATCTATGTGTTAAGCTGGCTATATGTCAAAGCTATCTATCTGTCATGCTAGCCTATTGGAAAGCTATCTATCTGTCAAGCTAGCTATATGTCAAAGCTATCTATTTGTCATGCTAGCTACCTGTCATAGCTATATGTCAAAGCAGCTAGCTCACTTAGTTCCAGTACTACGGAAGTTTCTTGTTAAACTTCCTTTGACTAACTGTTTGGTTCTCAAGCCGACCCGCTCAAGATGCGAGATGCTCACTGGAGAAGTATAGCTGTAAGCCTCAGGTTCGGAGAAAGGAGGAGTTGACACCTGACTGAGGTGCAGAGACGCTGGATTTAGACAAGCTCAAAAGTGCACCTTCAGCCAAACATGCACGCAACATATGACGGTTCAAGTCCGGCATTGCTTCCTGTGCAAATATTAGCCCGCCCTGCAAACAACTTAACACGTGGGTTTTGTCCGTTTAACACGTTGGCAAGGCCATGGGAAAATTCGTCGCAGCCACTTGCAGCTCAGCCGCCAGAATCCCAATACAATCCATGCAGAACCTGACGGAAACTGCTCATTCCGGGTGAGTTGTTCATGTCCGGGGCGGAAGCAAATCTGCCTCCCGTTGACAAGCTTTTGTCAGAGGAATGACAGCATACTTACAAAGCATGTGAGACATAAAAGAACGGGCCAACTGTAAATGTAAGTGCGACCCGTCTTTCAAGGTCCCAGAATAAAACCCGCTTCGGGTGCCTCTTGACCATAAACTTCACTCCAGAAAGCATGCTGCAAACATGGCCACGCCTAGAGTCGCATGCTTGGCTCTAACTTGCAATCCAACTGCCTCTGCAGCGACCCCCAATAGATCCTATTGGATCTGATGAGTCTGCTTGTTGCTGCTTGATTCTGCTTGTAGGGAGGGGCCAAAGGCCCGCGAATGGTTCTTAGAACAAGGGCTTCTTGGGAATGTGCCGGAGAACAGTTCTGGAGGGCAGTAGGAGGATCCTAATCTCAAATCTTTCGCCTGAGCTTGAAGCAAACACAAACAACAAACAAACGAACAAACAAACAAACAACCGAAACAAGCAAACACACTTGCCCTTCCGCCTGCCCATCTGCCCGCCCACACACGTGCACGTGCGCACCCGGCAGCATTGGTGATTTGATGAGTTTTCACCAGCTTGCATATGTTTGTGCTTCTTGCAGGAAGCCTTTGGTCCGAGGTATCCTGCTGGGATCCCGCGCGGGCGCCCCCCAAATGGTTCATACCAAAAAGCCAGTCCATGAGCAATCATAGCGATGATCTCGCTGGGTTTTGCGTGTACCCAAATGCAGCGGTTCAAGAAACACGTTGATTTGTAGAAAACAAGGCCTTCTGCAGTCTTCTCTGACCAGCGGGATGAGACGTGCACTGCATGTTGATCCATGCCATATCCCGTCGCGCCTTTGTAGGCACAAGCCTCGAATTCCCGAGCCCCGAAGGCCTGGCATGGTTCCCAGTGCAAACCAGCCCTGGCAGCTTGGCTGTGTTCTGTACCTGTTGGCATCCCTTAAAAATCAAGCAAAACGTTTGGACCAAAACGGGGTTCCCAAAAACGGCACGCTCGTTTTAGGTCCCTTCGAGCCGCAGCCCTGTTTCTTGACATGAGCTGGGGTGGCGTGGACCAAGTCCTGACGAGCAATGCCCGGTCCACAACTGAGATGCGCGCCAACTACCAACAGCTGTCAACAGAGAGAGTAAAATGGGAATCCAAACGTGTGGTTTTTCTGATGCGACATACTTGTCTCCTGCCCCACCCCATTGTCTCGGTCAAAATCTGTGCCTGGTGCGAAGCTGCCTGGAAGGAGCCTCGCTGCCAAGGTAGCAGGACCAACACGGCGGGTTCGAACAGAGTTGCGTTCTCACTCTGACCCTTGCAAGGCGGTTGTAGCGCAACAAATAAAACAACTCAGAATCTATCACGAGTCATCTGTAGCATCGTGCCTTGTTAGTGAAAGAATCAGAGTCGCATTGTTGATAGAGCACAATAATTGAATGGCTCTCTCTCTCTCTCTCTGTGTGTGTGTGTGTCAAAACTGGTGACTCCTTTTAGGATGGTTTTAACAGGGGGACCAACATGACATGACCGTTCAAATGACCTGCCCCTCCGCCCTGATGGCCGGCCCCCCCGAACAAGAAGAAGAACGCCGCCTCATAACACAATTATGCTGCACTGTGACACTGTGCAAGGCATGCCATATTATTTGGTTCTGTGCAGATAGTTCCGATTTTATCAGTGCCAACAACTCGTGTAAAAATCGGTCCTATGAGTTTCCGTGTACGGCCCTTTCACGATACTTTCGCAAGCACATGTTTTGATTCGCGGGCTTCGTTTCCTTTAGAATTGATTTCGCAAAGCCTTGGGGGCGGACTGTGCAAAACGCGGTACGCTTTCGCATGCACATTCGCGATAAGCTTTCGCAAGCCTTCGCGGCCTGCGTCCCCCACTCTGCCACTGTTCGGATAGGAAATATTAGGAAATGCCTCAGGCCTCTGTTTTGAGCAGCTCGTCCAAAGCATCGCAAAGAGTGTCTCAAACCCTCGCGTGTCGACTTAGAGTTTAAATGATAGAGCAACACAGAAGCTAGAGTTCAGCAAGCAGCCATTGCTTAGTTGGCTGCTTTTTGGGCCTGCATAATCTCATCATATCTCGTCTACCTGTGAATGGTAAAACGCTATGTCAATGTGGCTGCGTAAGCTCCCAGCGTTGGGCTGGCTGGACCGACTCATCGTTCATAGCGGGCCTCGGCTTCTGACTAGCTTCTAACCAGCAGCTTCAGAAGCTGCTATTCAAGCAAGGTTTGAGTGTGGAGTTCAAGCTTGGCCAAAATCATCCATGCTCAAAGAGACAGTTGCGGTCTGCTCTTGATAGAGTCAACCTGATCGAGACAAGGCACCCAGTCTCCGCCTTGGCGGTTCCATGCATGCTCTTGACGAAGCGCCTGCGAGTGTCAACAGCATGGTATATATGCAAAACATTGCTGAAACTCGACATCATTTCTATCGGGACTCGCCTGCGTTGCCATACAGGGAAAGCTGTTGCCCAGCGCCAACTGAAGACTTGACTTTGAAACTCTGAGTCGTGGAGTTGGCAAAGCCAGTCTGCGACAGCCGTGTTCTGCGCTGAACGCACTCCTCGTTTTCACGTGTGCAACAAGCATTTGTCTGGGACCTAGGAACTGCTCTTTGGCCGGATGGGAAATGGCAATACATAGGACATATCTCCCCGCCTGAATCTCTGGAGGTTGACAGGACGCATGAGCGTCTCCGTCACGCGCAGGTAGGTGAGGGAGTGCAACTGGTCCTGGATAACCATTTAGCTGAGTCGATGCACGAAGATCAGGTGTCAAGGGAAGATGTAAGGACTTCACGTGTCGCTTGTTGCCGTGCTCAAGCCGCTCTTCAAAAAGTCATGCCCCAAAGAGGCTCAGCGACCTGCAAGGCAGAACTGCTTTTGATTGCATGCGGCCCTGTCCTTGTACGACAGCATCTGGTCGTAAGCGGCTTGGTCGTACCCTGGTGTCGCGCCGGGCTCTGTGTGCGCTCGCAAAGGCAGCTCCGACTTCACAAGCTCACACAAATCACCACTTGCGACTGGTTCTGTCAGGTCAACGATGTCACACATACTATGTGGAATCTGTCTAAATACCAAGACGGCTGGCGGCTTGGCGTTTTGGTTTGTTGCATCCAATCCGCTGTTCCTTCTACCCAGCGTGTTTCGGTTGCGAATTACCTTCGGCCGGGTTGTCCAGAATGACCTTCCAAATGGCACTAGGACCGCTGCGCTGCAGCGCGTTCTCGCCCGCGAAGCTCAGCCCCGCAGCTGCTGCAGCCTGCAGCGAAATTGCCCGAACGTGTCACGCAGCTCTTCAGGAATCACGCAGTTGCCTTGCTTTTGGGCCTTGAAAAAGGCTTTGGCCCGTGAAGTGCGCAAGCTCATGACCTCTGCATCACCCAAAACCCTAAAAGGTCAAAGCAGGGCTCAGGTCCAGACAGCTTGGCTCTGCTGAATCAAGTTCTCTGGGCTGGAAGCAGCCTCACTGGGCTGCTCCCGGTCACGCCTCGCTCAGTCACCACAAGCAACACCTGCTATCCATGGAAAGGAGCGTCTCGAACACCTAACAGCCTGAAGATGTTGCTCCGTACAGCAGACAAAGTTCTGCCCACTGCCCACTGATTCCTAGATCAAAACTGGTCAAACAAAATGTGAAAAGCTGGACCCATCCGTGTCAGGCAAAGCTGCCAAAAACAAAGGGCATTGGATTGGTTGAAGGTCAACAAGCTGATGCTCGTGCGAAAACGACCGGACTCAACAGTTTAGACTTGGCCCGCGTTTTCTCATCCAGAAAGAACCAGAACGAGCCCAAATGAGAACAGAGAAAAAATCACGGCATGGCGCCGCGATGAAAACAACTGCCATGTGCCGCACCCATGTCAGTAGATTGGTGCTTGGTTGCGTTCCGTGCATCGACTCAAAACAGAACGGCGGGTCACAAAGGCGGTTGATGCCGCCTGGTACATGCCTCAAATGCATGCTGTTGAGGCCATCATGTTCTCTCGGTCTCCACAGCCAAACATATGCGCACGCTGGGTTCGCTAGCATCTCCAAACACGTGAAGTCAAAGACATCCGCACCCGCAGCTTTCAAGACCTCCAGGGATGCAAAATTGGGCAAAGATCATTTGGATGACGGCGGAAGAGAGTACTGTAAGCATGAACTTGAAATGCAACACATGATTCGCAGGTCCGTGAAGAGTGCTCATCCTACGCAGGTCTTACTCATGGTGACATGAAATGAAAGTACTAACAAAACATCAGCAACCGGCGTGCCCAGGTGAGAAGTGGAACAAATCGGACCTTTTTGCTTACCCCGATCCAGTTTTCAATGTCAAAGACCCTGCAAAATGGTGCTCGAAATCCTCCGCGGTCTGCGTGCACGTACGCACACATCAAAAAGTCGGAGTTCAGAACACTATTCGCGACTCTCAAAAACATTAACTATTTACGTTCCTGCAAATGCGGAAAACATCCAATGAGAGTGATTGGCGGCTAAGGCTTTGCGAGGGCAGCATCAGCTTCACCAGGTTCACATTAGCCTTTGAAATTTGGTAGACTGGCTTGTGACCACAATACACCTTTATTTGGCTGCATGGCTGCTTCATGTTTCATGCGTTGGGTCAGGCGAACAAATGCGCAGAAGTGGTATCAGCTGCCTGCAAAGCTGCTTCGAGATGTCTTGCCCTGAACGCAGAGAACATGTTTGGGCATGTGGCTAATGAGGTCACGAGGGAAGATTTGATGCTGCAAAGAGTACACCTGGCTGTACTGCATGCTTGGTAAAGTGAGGCTGCAATCCCTTGCCCATCTTGCAGCTCGCACCTTGGCAATCTCAGCGTAAGCATTGTGACCGTTGGTGTTGTAGTAACCTGCAGGCATGCCAACATTGTCCGCAACAAATCGGCAGTTTGGTGCACCGCATGTCCCTTGGTGCTCAAAGAGCACACGAGGTCTGATGGCACTAGCAGGCGTTGTGCTGGCAACTAGGCTATGTTTACCCTTTCAAAAATAGGCCACGAGACGAGAGAGCGCGCGTGGGGACTGGATATTCAGTTGGGCTCCGCCCAACTGTTGCTGGAGACGAACACCGCAGAGTCACCCTCAAGCGATTCGGATACTGCTCTTGGCCTGGCGCACGCGGGAAGCCTGAGGCGTCGTGTTTGCCGCCGTCAGCAAGCACTGCAAATCTCAAGCATGACTCGTAAGATTGCAAATTGCGAATGTGTGGTGCCCTGGTTGGTCGCCTTCTCTTTGTCAGCACCAGCTTCTCGCCAACTGCCTGATGGCCCTGGCATGCAACAACACGCGCTAGCGCGACGCCATCTCCATCTTTGGTCGCCTTCTCTTTGTCAGAACCGCCTCCTAGATTTCTCGGCAAGCATTAAACAACTGCCTCATTCCCTGCGGCAATGCCGCACGACGGTGTGGCACCTTCTCTTTGTCAGCACCAAGAATTGAACAACTGCCTGATGGCCCTTCTCTGCAGCAATATGCAACAGCGCCCTCGACAAGCACTTCTTGTTCGCGCGCACTTTGAACAATGTATGCTAGCAACTTCAGAGCCGACGTTTCGTAGGGCTGTCCGTTGACTTGAGAACCTTGGCAGAGCCAAAGTTCTCAGATGTTCTCATCTTTGGGCTGCTGCGCCCTTTTTGCTTGCAGCGCTGAAGGCACTTCCCAGCACTGAGTCGTCACTGGTTCCCTCGAAACAACTACCTGATAGCATCGGTGTGCAGCAAAAATGCCTCACCGCTGTTCGCCTTCTCGTTATCAGCACCCATCTCGGGCAAGAGTTGCACAACCGCCAAATAGCCCTTTGCAGCAGCATTCTGCAAAGGTGTCATGTGTGTTGCCTCTTTCCATCGCTTGTAGCAAGTCAACGCGTCACTTGTGGCCGCCGCAATGTATTACCGTACAACAGCCGTTAGGCACTCAGCCTTCTTGTTCCACCAGCCAGCGCGAGCCATCTGCAAATGCAATGTGGCGTCGCAACGCATCGAACAGTCCCCATCTTCGTGTTCGCGCAGCTCGCTCCACCACACGGAATACTCCGCCGGCGTCATCACCTCCTTGCTATGGATCAAACGGACGCGCGCCATGAGTGAATTTGACACGCCCGCACGAAGCTGAATGCGCCGTGAACGAAACAATGCTGAAATCAACGTGTCTTCATTGCTGGTCAGGTGTCTGCGACACATGATGAGGCAATGGAGTTGTACCTCTGCGTGCGACCAACAATCATCGTACAAGGGGGTCGTGAGCTATGAACATGACATCGCCAATTGTACCTCCTAGCGGCAAGCACTGCAATAGAATTAATCGAGTGACGATAGTTGTTAATACAACGTTGCGTTCATCACGAGCTCAACCCTGCACACCAGTTGGCTGTTTCACCATAGCAAAATGCTATGTTAATCCTCTGCCGCTTGAACGCGGGCTGCAAAGCTCCAAGCCCGATCGACTTTAGATTCCACCACTATCCTTTTGTTCACATCTGCATTTGTGCACTACTATCATTCCAGTGGAACCAAATAACCTTATCCGTGCACGAGACATCTTCTCTGCGGTTCGCGCCTGCGGTGACCTCCGCCGCATGGCTCGGGTCGCTGTACCACCAGTGGAGCCCCGAGATCTTCGCCGCCAAACGGAGCTGGCGGCGCGCGCGCGGCGAGCCGGGCCAAGTACCCAAAAACCGCTTCGAGGCTTCGAGCACTCTGTGCCTTTTTTCTCATGCATCATATACATGACTCATATGACCCAAGCCCAAAGGTGCAAAGGCTTCAGAGTTGGGCCTTGCATGTGTGGTGTGTCGCGCAACGCTATCAGGAAAATGTGGAACATGTCACGAACAACTTCATGGGCTTTGGGACACAAACATTGCTTTTTGTGTTCGAGGAATCAGCAGATGCGTTTAAACGTGCCTTCATATGTTCAGCTATCTGATATGAAGACTTCAGCTTACATCCGGCCAAATCACAAGTGCACGGGAGCGCCTTGTTTTGGAAAGCAGCGCGTGCGCTGCGAAGGACATCACTGGCATGACGCTTCAGCGAGTCTGAGTACCACTCCAAGAAAAGTTGGCCTTGGCAAAGCCGAGCAAGCATCGCGCATCGCGCCGAGCTGCCAAACGACCTACACACACCGGGGCTGTCCGGAGGTGTCCAACGCCTCTACGTCCTAGCCGTCCTTCCATTTCTCCGACTTATGGCTCGGGCCAAGATGAACGCCAGTTGGAGCCCTGAAGTGGTTGATGTTTTCAGATAGAGGGAAGAGCTGCCTCCCACCCCTCTCCATGGATTCCTGTTTTGTTTCGTTTCGCCATGCAGAGCGTGGGTGAGTTTCTCTCTAGTTCGGTTCACTTTCCGGCATCAAAACAGGGCACCCATTTTGGAAGGTCCCGTTCAGACAAGGAAACCAATCGCTTTGAATTACTTGAACCTTGACGTCCCATGCGGTCCAGCTGCCATCTGGCGAAGCGTAGCCCTGCCTGCCGGGGGATTTGAGCTGTTGAGCCGACTGCCTCTACCGTCCAAGTGTTTAAGCGGACATGCAGGCATTGGAGCAATGACCAAACAGTACAAAACAATCACCTGGCAACTGCAATGAGGTGACTTCTTTGTGAGGACCAAAGAATGTAGAGGTTAACAGGGCTTCAAAGCTGGGCGTCAATAGTTTACTTTGGTCTTGCCGTACCAGGGCAGTGGCCATGCAGGTCATGCTGGCGGAATGCAGCGCGGTTTGTTCAAGAAGGGTTATAAGTAAAGTTGACCTCATCCACAATGCAGCAACATGGAAGGATTGAAAAACTCGATTTCACACCACATTGCATTCCAATCATTGAAGATCGCCGCGTCTTTCCCGCGAACACAACATCATAATTACTGATGACTCTGGCAGCGCTAAAAGGTGAAACGCTCTATTGGGGGAACTGCAGCCATGGCGCGAGAAGAAACTCGCGTCCTGCAAACAGTCTAGCTCATCGCGGCAACTGCGGGAGGGTCAGCAGCGTGATACGGGTTCTGGGAGCTCTGCAAAAATGGGTGCAGTTTTTGGTAGATTGTATAGGGCCACCCCCTTAAAGAAAAAGGAAACAGGCCGCACTGGCATTTCAAAAGAAGCCACTTCTCAGCAAGGACACGATCCCTTTACAATCATGCCTAAACGCAAAGCGTGCCCGCATGTGTCTGGCTGCCCTTGCAGCCACAAAAAGTCTTCTGGCTGCCTTGCAGCTGCACTCTTGAAGTTCCAAAGACAGGAAGTGACATGCGGCCATATCCTCCAATGACAATCAAAGGCTGGCTCGAGGAAAACACAACGTCGTCCTGTGGACGGCTGTTGTAGGTCCCCGTTTCACGCGGCAAGCGATGCTCTCCGCCTGCCAGCCTGGAGCCGAGTGAAAGTGGCTGGACTCTTTTTCAGCGTATGACTCAGCACTTCAGTCATGTAACTCCTCAGGGCGTGAACTTGTGCCTGCCTCAGACTCTGCAAAGCGTGCTCGTCGTAGCACTGAAACTGGCCTTGCGGTTTGCCAAAGCAGCGAATGACATCATACAAGCGGTCGCGTTAAGTCACATCAACGCGCATGGCCACGCGCATGCGCGCGAAGTCACATCAGCGCTCGTGAAGTCGCATCATGCATCATTATTTTCATGGCAATCACACTGGCCACGCGCTTCCACAGTGTATGCTCTCCCCAGCGGCCACGCCAGCTTTCTGGTCATCAAGTTTTGAGTCCGAACGAGTGCAAATCACATTGCCCACGCACCTCCGCAGTCTGGCCACGCGAGATTCTTGTCATCAAGTTTTGAGTTAGGACACAAGCTACGGGACTTGCAAGTGTACCGATAGCAAATGCTAGCCGCGGTACCAACAAATCCTCACCGAAAAGCAAGCTTGCTCTAGCCAAGTTGTAGCTGTGCGTTGGCACATGCAGCAAATCAGCTGCACGCAACCAAAACTTGTGCATGCGCATATGCGTATTTGTGTTTATGTGGCTCCAAAACCTGCATGTGTGTGTGTGTGCATGAGTACCACACAGCTTCGCACGGTTTGCTTGGATCCCACCCCTCACTGAGCTGCGCGGCCAATGCCCGGGAAATTCCAACGGTCCAGCGGATAGGAGGGGTACCTGCAAGACATCACGTAGACGCTCAATTGCCACCAGTCAGAACTCATGTGGTAAGTCTCCAAAGCCAGTGGAAGTATACATGATGGGTACACACGCTTCAACCAACCTCCGACCTGCAATCCTGTTCAAGCAAGACGTGACCACCATTTGTTTCCTGTGAATTTCACAAGTGGACCACAAAAGCAAACAGGACCTGGCTGACTGCCTCAATTACCCTCAATGGCATGACCCTCAACATCCGCAGCCTCATCTCTCCGCAGGGTCCCAAGCCAACCTAAGGTGTACCGTCGCCCTCCACGCGACAGAAACAAACGCGTGACAAAACATCGCTAGCTGCCTCAAAAAACATGTGAGGCTTCCACGACCAACTGCGCCATAGAAACAAAAATCAAAACACAAATATGTTCTTGATGAGCTGCGTCACAAATGGCATCACTCATCCCTGTGTTCACTGCCAACTTGCTTCACCCCAAGACAGTGGTCCAAATTGCCACCTGACCTTAAATGGAAGTCGGAAGTATTCAACTCAGCTGAGCCGCCATCACCTCTACGATGGGATCCCCAAGTTCAGCGGCAAATTCAGCAGCGAAAGCGGCAAACCAGTCGCCGTACATCTGCAACGGCGTGCGCCCAGCAATCTCCACGGTGTCAGCAAAGAGAGAGATGTACTCCTTCGGGTTTGGACCAGATGCCTGCCTTAGAACTACAGCTGTTTGCGTACGATCTTGCCGGAGCAAGGAGCAGATTTCAAAAGGGATATGTGCTCGTTTTGACTTGGGGTTGCTTCTGCCGGAGAACACAAAATGAACGCAGCATTGTCTGGGCTAGTTGATGGTTTGTACAGGTTTGAGGGCTGGTATTGGATAGGCTTGAGATTGGCCAGGATGGATTTTGGGAGTGCTTTGGGATGCCTTTGGGGTGGGTTTGGGTTGGTTTAGGGTGGGCATAGCGCTCGCTGGCTTAGGGTGGCTTAGGGGGTGGGTTTGGTTGACTTACAAATTGGTTTACGGCTGGTTGAGAATGGGTTTTGGGCAGGTTTAGGCTTCAGGTGGGTTTAGACATGGGCTTGGGGATGGTGTAGGTTGGGATGTGGGATTTGCGTCCTTTCGAGTTGCATTGGAGTGGGCTTTCGGGTGGGTTTTCGGGTGGGTTTTCGGGTGTGGGTATAAGTTTGTTTGGTTTAGGATGCGTTTCCGGGGTTGCTTTTAGCTGAGGCCACGCAAGCCAAGAAAGGCCGCGAAAGCCGCAAAAAGCCGCAAAAGCCCAAGCCACAACATTCCCTAGGCCATAAAATCGAAAGCCAAAAGAACGGCAAAGGAAACAACATCTTCACAAATGACCCTGCATTGAGCCCAACTCATCACAACCGCGCATGCTGATCTCTGCATTGCCACCACGCTTTCGCATGCTCCTCAAATCGGGTCCACAAATTTGTAGCTCAAGGACAGGCGACAATACGAATAGCTTGTCACCGCTGCCCAACCTGAATGCGTGCTGGCTCCAATGCTTTGCAAGCAGAAGCTACCGGCCAGGGCGTTGACTGACCACTTGCACTTGGTCAGTATCCGAAAGTTACGACCGGCAGGGGTGAAGCTTGTCGATACCCCTGAAGGCAACAGCTGTCCTGTGTCTCTTGCCCCTCCGCATCCTTGTACCAAATGCCTGATGTGTTTCGGACAAAGTCCTTGGCTGAGTTGAGTAGCAAGTCTGCCGAATCGCCTTGAACTGCCGCAAAAGATACATGGTGTTACACAACTGCTTTTCTAAACCTTTGTGCTTCAAAACCTGTCGAGGTTTGCGTGCCCATGATGAGCAATAGCACCCTGGCAAATCTTCGAGGATTGACTCTATTTTGTCGAGTTAGTCAGTTGGGTTAGGTGAGTGTGCTAGCATCAGGCATTTCCCAGGGGTGCACATGGCTCATAGTGAGCTAGAACCTTAATAGTGCTGAGCCGGCGATTTCGCAGACTCCCCTCTCAAAGACCATGGACGCTCAAGTGTGTGCCAAGGAAATCGCAAACTCCGACGTCGAAGTGGCGACAAAAAGCTGCCAAAGGCGGTCATCACTGCTGCAAAGCCGCTGGTAGGAGGATGTAGCACTCGTCACCTGTTCCAACCAGCATTGGCTCCCGCCAAGCCCTGTG
This sequence comes from Effrenium voratum, assembly GCA_963377175.1. Taxonomy (NCBI): domain Eukaryota; class Dinophyceae; order Suessiales; family Symbiodiniaceae; genus Effrenium; species Effrenium voratum. The sequence continues at coordinate 1,088,673 of CAUJNA010000924.1, read as the reverse complement.
GGTTCTTCAAAACTTGTAACTTCCGCAGAAATTGCCTTTTTCGTGGCTGTGTGCTAGCTTCCCTTCCGCCTGCGCATTTATGATTCTGGTTTGCTGTGGCCGAACTGGCTCTCCGAGGCATTTAAGAGACGTGCACGTCTGCCGTTCGAGCAGCCCGAGTGCAGTGTGTCTTTACCAATCATCCATGCACTTCAATCAATCCCATCATTGGATTCGACCTCTTCCAAAAAGCACGTCATGCCATGCAAGTTCCCAAGTTCCCGGCCTACGTTGCCCCCGCACTGGTGGAAGGAACTCACCACCTGCACCTTGAAGCCCCGGAGCTTGGCCTGAAGGGACCATTGGGCAGGCGGGACGAGCTGACTGCTGTACTGGTCTTAAATAAATGAAATGGGTACCCGGAGGTACAGATTTATTGGGTAATGTGAACCTGCTTTCTTTCCAAAAGCCCGCAAATAAGTCTGTGTCCAAGTGGGGAGCACAGCAAAGGCCCAGATAAGCTCAGGTGATATCCCCAACAGCATGCAGCGCTCTTTTTCGACCCTCGCGGAACCCTGTGAAGCCTCACCTCCGAACCCTCGCGGAACCCTGCTGAACCTTACCGCAGAGCCGGAACCCTGCAGAACCCTGCACGGGACCCTGGAACCAGCCTGGACCACCCGGAGCCGATCGGGGCTGAGACTTCAGCTGTTGGGGCAAAAAGGCCTCAAGATAGCATCGCTTTTGGCAGTTCGCTGTGTCGCTTTCCATAATTGTTGACACATGCTTGCCCATGTGCCACATCTTCGTGGGGGCTTCGCCCAAGGCTCAAAATCCTTGAGCCTCTCCGGAACCTTTCTTGAACCTTTCACTGGCCTGCACCAGACCACCCTGGAACCTCTGGAGCCTTCAACTTTACACCCGCCTGTGCCAGACCACCCGGAACCTCCTTACACGACACCTGGCCTTCACCTGACCATCCCGGAACCTCCTTCCTTGAACCTTACACCTTGCACCAGACCACCCCACCTCCGGAATTGAACCTCACCAGACCACCCCGGAACCTCTGGAACCTTGCTCGAACCTGACTCTAGAGCTCCCCCAAACCACCCCCAAACCTTATCTGGTCTGAGACCCCTTAGCTTTTAGCTGTTGGAGAATAATCAACAATAAGAATTGAAAAAGGGCCTTTTCGCTCCCATGACGTTCCACTCAGCACAGAAACTCTGCCTTTGATCCTTTGCGTTTCTCGTTTCTTTCCTCAGTTCCCCACAAGCGAGCCATAGCTGGATGTAGCGGGTTTGCCCAATTCCCACTCGAGTTTGAAATCCCTCCAGTCCGCAAGTGTTCTACGCCTTCGCTTTTTGCCCGAGCCATTGAGACAAACGTAAGACAAGTGCAAGAGCACAAACAAATGCAGTGCAAAGAAGACATGGAATCAGATACAGGCTTCCAGGGAGGTGCGCTCTTTTCCCAACGAATTTGTCCCCAATGCCAGTTCGTTATTGACAGATAATGTTTCCGGGCTTTGGTCATGGTGTTTGCAAGTGGACAGTGAGACGGCCCTGCGCGCACGGTGCGCAGCTGGGTCTGCTTTGTAGAGATGTTATCTGTTCTTGGCCTTTCATCATAAAGGCAACCAAAAAAGGCAAGCGCATGGACGGCAGACGGCGGTCGCGCAAACTGACGGCCGTGTGGTTTCGATTTTCCTGCGTCCAAGTTGGTCCTGGCATGCCATGGCAAGTTTGGCACCTGGATCCCATGCCAAGACTCATCACAACAGCCACGGCTTCCACTTCTTTCCATGTTTGCCAAGCTCATGTTTTTGCCAGCCATCTCCTATTTTGATGACGCTGTGCCCAGAATGCTTGGCACTTCGACAGGTCTGGCTCTTTTCAATCTCCTCGGTAGTCTCGCCTAGCCTCGACAGAGCAATTGCCACCAGCTTGTGCGCTGGGCTGCATTTTCGCAACCTGCGCTCTTTGCTTCCACTATCTTACACTTCTCACTTAGTTTGAAAAATACGGCTGCAACATCTTGAGCGACAAAAATAGTCACAGAGCAAAAAGAAACGGCACATCGCCCAAGGTCCAAAATTTGCCTTGCATTACTTTTCCAGCCTGCCAGCGTGGGACCCACGGGCTTCGAAACCGATCTCTTCCCTTGCTCTCCGCCTTATATTGAACGTTGAACAGGTTGCCTACGAAAAATGACCCTCGTCAAAATGCGCCGCATGTAATTTCTAGGCCCTCGCCCAAGCATTTGCAACTCACCCCACATTCAGTGGTGTAACATCCCGGTTACAGTTACCCCTTCTGCGTTTGAAGAGAAACCAAACTTAAAATGGGTGTCTTTCAAGAGAAACCAAGCAAAGTGCAACTTTTGGGGTCCTTCCCCATGAGACACAGAACAAGAAAGCCATGAAGGAATTGCCTGATTCACCAGCTCCCGGTAGGCCGCGAAGTTGTACTCCTTGGGCTCGGGCTCGGTGATGCCCCACCAGCTGTCCACCATGAAGCCATCCTCGGGTGAGAATATGGCCACGGGTCAAAATCCCGTGCCCCAGTGAACATCCCAATCCACGCTAAAATAGACTATATAAAATGGGTGGTGCACCTACCCCAACATGGTACCATTGGTTTTGACCCACAGCCATATACCTCAAAACAAAACAACATGGAACCAAGAGACTGCGTGGAAGACAGAGTTCATCTAGGCGGTAAGATGTCACGATAGCACTGCCTTCGTGCTACGTTGGATAATAGCTCAGCCGTGCTTTCACAGGCCGGAGTATTATCCAAAAAAGGCCATCCCTTCAGGCGTTGAATACGCGCAAACCAGGTAACCAAGACGCAGCCTGACGCGGCCTTTTCGTGTGCAATCCAGCACATGTTGGATCATGAGGAGTCTCATACTGGAACATTGCAAAAGGCGAAACTTTCTCCAACTTGCCAAGTCAAGGTTACCTGCTCTCTGAGAACACCAAGTCAGCCAAGCCGCTGCGCCAGATGTTTCGAGGGCAGCCCAGATCTTGTCCAGGCGCTCCTTGCGTCCGGATTGCTACCCATTGAAGATTCCACACAGAGATCTCATACAAATGCAGGCAACCAGTCTAGCAGTCCGTCTGGGCCACAGAATGTAGGCTGTAGAAAGCTCAATGCCCTCAGATCGGCTCCTGGCTGGCAATGCCATCAGTGCCCACCAGGTCTAAAGGCATCATGACATAGACCTATGGGGAGAGCGCCGATTGACTTCCGAGAGTCCATTGACTTGTTATTGTTCAAGAATACGGGTGGCGAAAGTGCAGCTGTGCTTCTGCAAATGCCTGCATGAGCTGAAGACGAGGTGAGAGGGAAAGCTGACCCTTAAAAGCAGGGACGAAACACTGTCCACCCAACAAGCACAGGATGCCGGCACCATGCAGGTGCCTTTTCTGTAGCCCCCTTAAATGGCAGTGCAAACTGTTGGCAAAGCAAGATGACATTTGGACTCCTGTAGTTCTCGTCCCTTTTTGCAGGAACTCCCCCGCAAAAGCCGGGTTTCGCTACTGCGGGCCTCTACGTGCTCACCGCACTTGCTGCTGGGGTGTGCTTCCTGGCACGCCGAGATGCGGGTCCGAAGTTCATGAGAAGGAATGCATTCCTGCAGCCAAAAATGTGTATACTTTCAAGCATTGACCGCATTATGACATTACATTTGAAACCATGCCTGGCATCCTGCAAAGGACTCTGGAAATATCGCAACCAAGAAACACGAAAGCAAAAGCATGCCCACTTCATGCCGTGTTGCCTTCCACGTGGAAAGGTGCAGTAGCTCATGGCTCCGCCGCTAGGCTCAAACATTAACGAAAGTACTTGAATGACATGGAGATCATGCCGCTCATCATGCCCTCACCAACACAAAGCGCGCAGTGCAAAAACACGGGGACATTGTGATATATGCAAATGGATGTCCCATCTGTTTCATATTCACTGCCGGTGCACGGGAGAGCCACTCAGTTCGCGTTTCTGCATCGCGCCAAACAAACTAAGCCCTGCCTGCAAGGTGCAGGTCTGGCTTTCCGGGTCAAAGGAAGCGCCTGAGTGCTGAGCATGCTGGATATCTGAAATGAAATGAATCTGCTCATTGCTGGTTCTTTGCCGGGGCCTCAAAAGGCAGAAAAGACGACCTGAAACCTCTGCACTTCTTGATGTCTTGCTCTTCAGCATCCTTG